>JAQFZC010000036.1:0-113180 GCA_034695205.1 Dicyrtoma fusca
GATAAGTGTCAAGCAAAACATTTTCTAGGACACTTTTTGATGTAGTTTTTTATAGTGCTAAGCATTTAGTTGTTAATTGCACCAATACGTAGATATTGGGGGCTGTTTTTTTTACCCCCTGTTTTTTTTACCCCCACATCCCTTACATGCAGTGGCTTCGATTTGAAGGTGCTTTATAACATAGTGTGAAAGCAATTAGCGTTTTTTCCAAAGCAGGAAAGTTTCTGAACGCGTTTACACTACTGGACAAGTATAGCACTATTATCAGTTGAGGACTGGAAACAAAAACTGATAAACGTGAAGCTCCCGTATGGCACTTTCCATGAAAAATGGCACTAAAGCGACGATAAAACTGAGACGCAACAAAGGACGAGCCCCGGACCAATGCCCAGCCTTTAAGTTGAGCCCAAAGCACACCCAATGAATCAAAACCACCACCGGCGATGTTTACTTTTGTCTGTGATCGAGCATGTAATCACATGTCCTACACGTTTCTCCTTTACCTTAATACAGCTCCAAATACGACATACGTACGACTTATAATCATCCAATTTTGGTTAGTATAACTTTACAAATTAAAGATTTAAAAAACATCAGAGTATGCCAAGGACATCCTCAATACGCTGTAAACTCAACGGCGAAGGTTAATTTTCGAAACTTGTGCTACGACAGCTTTGAACTAAGTACATACAATAACTGCTCAACGCAACAATTGGGAAAGATGAATTTGTGCTTCGCACACTGTCAACTTGTCATTGCTAAAAGATTCCTTCTGTTAATGTTTTTAAAGCGAAGAAAAATAATCCAGATTTTGTCTACATGAGGAAACAAATTAAGTAAAATCCTATACTTACTCAGGTGTCTAATTCTTCCTGTGAGTGAAGCTCACATTAAGTGATTTACTGAAGCCTCATGCCTCATGAAACAATGTCTTTATTAATAATACACGGGCATTACAATTACAGTCGACAGCGGCGCACATAACTCAAGCAGAACTTGTAATACTTGCTCACTCTCGTTGATTTGACAGGAACAAGACTCACACAAAATAGCTGATAAATAAAACATTCCCTAAACAAAATATAAATGTATAATAAATATATATTTCTTGTCTCACTCTGCTACATCCTAATTTAATTCAAAAGACAAAGTAATCCCGAGACGCACAAAACGACTTGAATATAAACACTAAACTGGGTACGTTCCGTTGGCACAAAGGGTAGTCGGAGTTTCGGAGTCAACAGTCAAGTCTATACCATGCACTGGAAGTCAAAGATTGATTTTCACAACAAGTCCCACTAATGCTGAGCATCCCCAGAGAGCTGCCGTGTGTCTCTCCTTTTTGCGACGGAACCAAGTAACAAACTGCGATAAGTGTTTACATACCAACCGTGTCAAGATTAAAGAGAACAACACGATATGGATGTGAACTAAATATTAACATAACTAAAGATGGAAGTGTGCATATACATAGAGGCTCTCATCACACTCTGGGATGATAGATACGTACCAGGGCTCGACTAGGACGAGAGGAGATACATACGTAACGGCAACTACTCCTCAATTGTTTATTTCTACTGGGAATTTCTGAGGATGACAAAAGGAATCACTCACTCACTCGCAAACGTAGCCGTACGCCGTTAGCCTCTCTCTCTCTCTCTCTGTCTCTGTCTACCTGTAGGTCCGCCGCTACCATTGCCACCAGAAGTACTCACTTGTGTCATCCTTACAGTCGAGACGAAAATCATTCTCACGACAAAACAGTTCCACTCTTGGCTACCACAAGCTATAATAAACGTCATCACGACAGTCACAGAAACCTCAATTTATAAAAGTCCTTCTTCCACTTTGAGTGAGGCTCACTTCTCTACCCCCATCACACGTAGGTACATATACCTAAGTAATAAAGTGCAATGCAATGTACCTACTTGAAGCAGCCACCCGTCCCTCATAACCACAGACAGTCCGATGATGCGTCAATAATATTCCTACACTTTCATATCGCAAAACAATCGTACACCACTGATTTCGTCTTTATCCTCTTACTACTCCAATTCCGGCAACGCACGTCCTCGTGTGTACTTTGACTAGTACATTTGCGTTTGTTGGTCCAAGACGAAATGTAGGTTGCCCCTACATTCTGTCTATCTGTACACGCCGGTGACGGGATGTTTATGGATAGTACGGGTTGCCAGCACGAGACAGGGGAGAACAAAATTGTGGTAGAAGTTTCTTTAAAGAGCTTTTACACGTACTCTCTCACTAGTCAGTCCATAGTAGATTTTTAATTTGGAAGTCATAGTTAGTACAACACACAAGGAACCACAAGACGTGGAATCGTATTAATTGAATGAATGAGAGTATCACTGATTGTGTGTAAAAGCGTCTTCCCCAGTCGCAGTCGGATGCCATGTGAATTTTTATCTCTTGATGCTTCCTCCACCGTCGTGGATTTGAGCCACAGTCAGTGATTAGACAATGTATTAAGTCTTAAACTTGACAGCTTATGATTAGCCATAGAGGAAGTAAATTAGGTAGGTCAGACTAATTTGTAAATCACTGCACCCGAACCTACACCCTACCCATCTGTTGTTCACACTGAGCGACTCCACTGCTGTCTGTAAACTAGTTCACGCTTGAGAATTGTAGATTACGAACTACTTTGGTATAGTATAGCCTTGTAGGTACACATACGGTCGTATAGGTAATAATATGATTCTCATTAAAACTTAAACTTAGACATGAATTACAAATTGCACTGTGGGATGCTTCGTCAAATATGCACACAATTAGCAAGGCTAAAACCATGTAAAAAACTAGGTATACCTACCTTAGGTAGGTTGGCTCCCTCTCCAACTTGCAATGCACTCATTTAAATCACCTTGTGGAGCGGCACATGTTTAACATTTCAAGCTAACAATAAGTACAGAGATTCTTTGCCCCCGTATTGAGTTGACGAGCTACTACGAACAATGAAGACAATGCTGCCGAGGCATCCTTCACTAGCACGGTCTGGGTGTGAGGACACTTCACTTGCGAGTTTAGCAAGCTACCTACGATCAAGGAGCTAGATTCAATGGATTCACGATCCTGTAATTATATGGGAGCAACGTGCAAACAAATACAAGACTCCAGGGATACAATATTATCATCGCGTTATGATTAGCATCTCTTGCATAGAACCCCATTTTGATCACAACACTAACACGTCAACATCTGTCTTTCCCCTCGTACACACTTAGCTTCAATTAAGATGGCTCAGTCACGACTATCCCTCAAATACGCCGTCGATAGTAAGCTAAGCACTATGTAGTAAAGTGTTAAAAGGGCCTAGCGCCTAACCGCATCATTCATCTCCAACTAAAATGTAGGTATTCACTCCGGATACTAAAAGGTAGAGTGGCCACCAGCTAAGCCTTAGGATAGGACACATACATCAGCCTAGGTCACGACATTCTATTACAATTTATAATTACATTTTACAACTTCCATCAACTTGTACTCGAGTACATATACTGTATGAGTTCACAGCTGCTGTCACACTTGTCACGATCTGGATCTGCGCTGAAACCTAGTTTAGAACTTGCGATTAGAAATAACTTAGCCTCCCTAGTACACCCTCTTTCACCACACACACACACACACACACACACACCAATGAATGATTGAATGCTACGAATTCATAGCCTTGCTCCGTGCAATGAATCATAAAAATTTGATAAATGCATGGCTTTACTTTTACTTTCATTCATAAGCCACTGCCGTCGACAGTAGTTCACAAGTTCACCAAAACTTACACATTTTTTAGTCTTCCTCACTCGACTAGATCGGAAATAGGTAGGTTTGGTAGGTATACGGACTTACCTACCTTAAGTACATTCTAATAAGACGTACTTTTAACGTAGCATACGATGTCAATATGTTGAATAGGTACATCTAGGTTTCCTTTTTTTATAATTTGTGTCAAATAATAATTTATCACTAGCACAAATACACCCACTTATTTCTAATAAACCTTATTGACGCCGATAAAAGTTTACGTAAAGGATGCCTACGGCACAGAATACATACAAGGAATTACCTACAGATACTACACTTTAATCCAACATCAGCATAGTTGGACTATATTTAAATTTTGCTACTTTGCAAACTAAATTGGCTCGAATGAACGGTTGGCAGATTAGCGAGTAAAAAGTTTTAAGGAAAAGTGACAAATATTTTTGAATATTTGATCCACAGATTCTGGTTAGCATTCACAAATTCATGCTACGTGAATCAACATCAACGAGGGCCACCGGATTACGTCATGTCGTCGGGGTTAGTTATTTCGTCCTTGATTAGTATGCGGACTTGACAATCCCGCTGCACTGGAAACCGCTTTCCGTTTTAGCAGGAGCACAAAGTACCTACAGCCACCTTCAACTTTCCCCCGATATTCCGCCCTAGGAAACTCTTGGAAATCTGTGAAAGGTGTGAATCTATTGGGCAGGTTTTGAAGAGCGGTATAGTGTTGGCTATGGCGGAGTTCTTTAGTTTCAATTCGCAATCTCATCAATCATGAGGCACGTTTGTGAAATAAATTCCAGCTTGAAACGCTTGTTGCAGCTGAGTGAGTGGTACGTGGGTGCATGGTGAAAGAAGGAAATAGGAGAAACGATATAAGGATATACCTAGGCACATCCAAGCTCACGAGACTGACTGACTGGTGAGAATTTGAAAGTGGAAAGCAGATATACGCATATAGCACTTGCCTCGCCAACTCCCTGTCAATCAAAGTTTCCAAGAAGCAAAGCCCTCGTGGTCGTATGTATGACCTCAATACAATTAAACATACCTACGGACAGCCATAACCCTTAAAGTCTCAAACTTTTTCATCCTGAGTAGATACACGCTTCCATGGTCTTCATTTTCAAAACGTAAAGCTTGCGCTTAGTTAGCAGTGTTTGAGTGACAGATTCCTTACAGCCGAGCCGCCTTACTCGCCTGTACTTCTCACTGTGAACGCATCTTGCAGTCCGTCACACTGTGGCGCTACGCTAATATGTCAATAGATACTGTAGTCTATCTATACATAGGTACCTAATATCAATGTGTAGTTTTCAAAAAAATTGGCTGAACCTATTTGAAATACAAAATGCTACGGCCCTATTAACCAGATGAATCCACGAACTACATATGTACATAGGTATGCACTAATAAGAATCCAAAAATCTGTGCCGGTAAAAAAAATGTTTTCGTGAATTCATAAAAAATCTTTCAAACCCTGATTCATAAAAATTGAATAGCCGCCTTCCTGTCATCAAGTAATGATTAACGTTAACTTGAAAATCTTAGCGGATGGAATGGAGCTATCAAGTTTTTTTTCTTATGTACTGACACAAACAGTAGCAAACTATATTTTCTTCCCTAGAATGCAATGGAACTACGATTATCCTTAATTTTTGCATTTTATATAATATTAATACTAAATACTGCATGGGTCTATTCAAGCAACTTACCTACTATAATATTGCGGTATGCACGCTAGCTCAATCAACTGTATTGTGTAATCGCTACGAACCCGGCAAACACTAACTTAATTTTCTTTGATTAATATTAAGTGTGCAGTATTTAATAGACATACGTAATTCTATTTCATGTAAAACGACGCTCACATCAAAGGAATTGTTTCCATCGATGAAATGTCGATATGTATAATGTAAAGAAAGACTCAAGCAGTGACAGAGTGACAGCTACAACATCGTATTTGTATTCCTGTTGTGTGCATGAATGCATTAATCACACGTAGATACATCGGCACCTACGTAAATATAAATATATAACCTACGATATAGGATTTCCAGAAGCATTTCCCAAAGAAGGCACAAGGAATGGATAAATCAGTCTTTAATTTAATTAACTTAGGTAAATACAGAACTAGAGACACAGCACAACTGCATAGTGCTCAGGGCTCAGAGAGCAATAAACCACTTTGAAATGAAAAACTTTTTTATCAAGGACACAAATACCAGCGTGCTGCTGGTGATTGCAGCAATTTTCTCCTTTGTCATTCATATAAACTATAAACTTTGGATAATACACAATACGCCGTTACACAATGCTGTTATTCCCCCTAATGCTTTAATGTTTTATTGTCGAATGTAATAGTTTTGCTTTTCGGTAGAATATAAAATGAGTAAATATGTAAGGTACTACCTTGAATTAGAGAAGCCGCTAACGAGAATACGGTCGTTAATAAAATATCTTACGTTTAGTAGAACACACTCAAGTATGTCGGTACATGCACAAAAATAAAATACCTACATAATAGAATTGAAATCAGTGAGCGCTATGACCTTCATGTAATTAATTTTTTAATCCTATTCTTCCACTGCACTCGATATGCACCGTTTTAAATGTCTTCCTTTTATTTTTGTTCAGGTAGGTTCGGCTTAAAATTGAACTGTGTTGGATGGAGTTATTATTACCTCCACAAATATGTCCCTCACCGAAAATATAGTATATAGCTTAGTGGAAGGCTCTTTAAACTTTCATCGACAGACCAATTCAACTCAAATTAGGCACGTACGTGTTTCCGTTTAAGCTGTTCGTTATTAACTGATTACTGATTACGTACAGTGCAGAATACGGCTATTATACGAGGAGGTATATACACATATAATGTGTCGATGGATTTGACTATGTTCAAACTCTGTATCAATTCCATCGCGAACATTTCTTCTTCTCAAGGACTTTGATGAGTGCGTGTGAACTTTAATACAGAATAGCTCCGTGAACAAAATCACACCGGGGCTACTTTCTTAAATATTTTAAACTAACCCCAGTCTCATTAATTATCTAATTTATATACGACTCACTTAAATTGGGAGGTCGGAACGACTAATCATCGCTCTACTTCCAGGATTACGTTGACATTAATAGAAGCAAATGTGGTCATAACATGCCATTAAGCTGGACTGCAAAGAAGTGCAATAAAAACCGTAGCCAATCTACTGCTTCAGAGCAAAAGTTGGAACATGTTAATTTCCTTCAACTCCAGCGGCACGTCACACACTACCAAAGGTGTACACTGTACAGCTTGTACCACGTTACAGTGGAAATGGCTGATGAGGGATTCCCTGGAATTAGTGATGAATGCAGTATTTTTTCAAAAACAATGTTAAAGGACGAGCTTTTTTGAGTTTAGGGTTTATCCCTGCACAATGAACAATGCCTGTATAAAAACAGCATACCTTGAGTTCGGTATACTGTATGCAAGAAGCACTGGAAAAACACACGTATTGAGGTATGTACCTACATACATAAATAACAGCAGTTCCAAGTTGCACTTCATTGCATTGCTTTATAGCTTGTGGCTCTTAAACTTGTAACAATATACTATCAAGGTCTTCAACTAAGATAGCAATTACACGATGGCACTTCTGCACGTTTATTCTACTGTCCTTTGCCTCTGCATGTGCTTCTGCCATTTTTTAAATGACTTCATTCACATATCTAACCCCTCACTGCACTGTTACTGTTGCACTAAAAGCCCAGAGCTAAAAGGCGATAGTAAATGTGCACCAATACTAACAAAAACTCATGGGTCAATTGTAAATAAAAATCGAAAATTATTTGTGGATCTACCTGTGGGAATATAGGTCCCTACTTGCCACCAGAAGTATCCTACCATGACCAGATGCTTCACGACGGATTCCACCTTGGTGTGTTTATTTAGGCACCTTGAGGAATTCCTATAGTCAGCAGCCTCCAAATGCCACTCGTGTGTAGGCCGATACACTTTCAACGCACTGCACTGGTCACAAACTGAGTACTGTCATTAGCTGAAAGTTATTGTGTAAACGAAGCCACATGTTTCACATAACACTGACGGGTAAGCACATATGTATTTCGTTTGGAGGGAACAAGTAGGTATACCTCATTGAAAACCACCAAAGATAGACTAGTATATAGGGAATCCCCAGAAAGAAGCGACTGCAATGGGTAATCAACTACTGTACACGAGGAACTGAAGGATGCATTGCACATTTAGTAACGAAACTGGTTTACACTTATTTTTACGTCAATTATTATTATTTGTATCATCGTTTCTTGTACGTATCTGCTTCTTTTATAAATAAATAAAAATGGAATTTATACCTTCACGAAAAAAGAATTTTGGAAATCCTGTACTCAAGATACAGACTTTACAGTTTACAACTTAAAAGGGACTCTGCTACACATGAAAATGAACAATTAAGGAGAATCCCGTGGTTAATCAATTCGGTGAAATGTTATTAGGTAATAATTATCGGGTGAACATGTTGTGAAACAGTGCATGACACCATTGATGCCGTGCTTGTTGGAACAAGCTGCGTAAAATGAAAATGAGCATTAAAAGTGTTCTAAATTATACACTCCCGAAGATAATAAGTAGGTTATTATCTAAAGGAAACATAGTTCAACAGATATTCCCAAACTATCGGTTTGAGTAAGTGGTGAGCCTATAATTTCAGTACAGTACAAGGAAATTGAAATAGCAGATATTCACAGAGCTACCTACATATATACACACCTACGTAATTTTACGTTCATCATAAATTGGTGGTTACTTACTTTGGGGCTGCAACCGCAAACAAACAGAAATTACGGGTTTAATGGGCTCGTTCCCTAAACAGATAGAATGCACCGTTGGTGTTCACTGTTTTGAATTATGCACGAACGTCTACATTTTTAATAAATGGGCGGTTTTCACATAAGCTATCAAGTCATCCTTCTTCAATTCATTTGAATTAGAAAAACTCACTTTCCGTTATGAACTTGTTTGAACTGTTTGAGCGCTAGCAGTCACTACCACTAACTTCTAGTTGTGAAGTTGGACGACCACTTTCAATATTTTTCTATTTCACCTAATTCCCAGATTTTTTCTTTTCGTGAGCCCCTATGGAGACTTTGAAGTTAACTTGACACCTACTTGTCAAGGACAGGGATGACACTGAAGGAGTAATATGAATAATTTCAATTAGAAACAGATATTTTGCTCAACTCGTGAGCATAGGTATGTAGAAATCCGGAATGGACTGTCCCTGACAGATTTTTCTGCGATAGACCATAGACCTCACTCCCATCACGCTCGTCCACGTCCAAGACACGAAGCACAAAGACAAAACTTTTCCCTGTCGATAAAGTTCCTCAAATAGCGGCTGCAGGCAAAATGTCAATTATTGCCATACATTATACTAATGTTTGGAGCTACCAAATGGATTGGTGCAATCCGGAGGTAGTAATTAGGATACACGTTACTCCATTGAAATACCACTGGATTGCTCAAAAAACTTGGGACTGGAACTGGAGTCATTGTTTAAGAACGAACAAGCGGATTGTAACAGGAAAATATACCAAATACTAGAGCTTACCTAAGTAGATACCTACTACGTCTGCATTGCATTGGCAACTCTGACCCAACTGAAAATAAAACATTACGGCTGTGCAAAATAGTAGAAAAGTAAAACAGGATGAATGACGTTAGTATTGCATAATGTATAACATCAACCATGTACGAGCCATTCCAAATGTCCAAATGCCGAACAACCGTCATTTAAACCCTATGAGCTGATTTTATGGATTCACTCTGTCTGTTCATTTTTGTTCGTAGTAGCAGTAGTAGTGGTAATACACGTAGAGAAGTTAGACCATGTTCTCCAATCATTATCAGACCAAAACGTTTTTTTTCTTGCCTAAGTACCCATTTGTATTTTTTAAATTACCTACTCAGAAGCAGTAAAAGTAGAGGAAGGAATTTCGTGTTTGCATTTGATGCAAAGTGTGAAGTTTATCACCAGTCCTTCAATCACTTTGCTAAATATAGTTTACGATCTGACCTTAATTTTCACTTCTGTTTTTAAGATTCAACATTAACTCTTATGTAAGTAGGTAGTACCTAGGTTATAGGTATATAAAAAAACATTTATATGCAAGTTAAAGTTAAACATAATACGGTGCATTAGTAAAAAATAAAAGCGCACAGATTAAAGAGCTGTAATTGCTTTTAAGCTTAATAGAAATTAGATTTGAGTACACGCTATAAAACCACTATGAATCGTTCGACTGCTCGTTCTTCTACAAGTTTACATAGGTAGATATACGTAATATCTGAAAAATAAGTTGCAATTAGACAATAGTTTACTCGGAGGAAGTTACGTCTCCTATAATCATATAGGAAACCCAGTTTGAATACCCGGGTAATCCAAAAACCAGTGGACCACCTTCACTGGCATTTGAACGGTAAATAAGTAAACAAACAACAACGCATGTACATACGGGGTTATACATACGCTTAAATTGATGCTGTTAAAATTTTAACTAAAGGTAACTTTACAGAAGTGCTACCCTACAGTGCAACAGCTTTTCAAATACGTCGCTGTTCTAAAAATACGAAATTATTTTGCGAAAATTGCGTCAAAGCCGTTTACTTCATATCCTACCAACGTAAATGCATATTCATACTTAACTCGACCCGACTTGCTTTGAGTATACGCCCGGTGCTTGCTTTGCCATTGCATCATAGCCGGAATAAATTAGAGCTTGAAGTTCGTAAAAGTGTATGGGATGCGGGATGAGATGGGCTTTCAATAGAGCTGAATGACTAAACTATGAATAATTAATGCTTGCAAAAGGACATTAATTCAGTTAACTCTCACCAGCATCAGCTTTTATCGAATTATCAATCTACATGCTAGTCCCAGTCTTTCCTACATATTACACACTTTAGTCGAGAATTCAGTACAACTTTCAAGGTCAATTATTATTCGGTGCTACATCCCTCCATAATAAAAACAATTTCATTTGTGCGCGTTGACAGAGGAAATTAATTAAGTTGTTTCGCGAGCGCAAAACAATACCAATCATTGATTGCAAATGGTTCAATCTGCAAACTCACATCTTCATATTATTGACAATACAGATACAATAATTTATAAAATAACAACATTCTTTTCGTGCGTCTTTCCGAGTCGTTTTGAACCAACCGTAACTAAAGGCTTACTCAATTATATAGCTACTTAAAGCATAACAAACAGTAACATCAGTTCAACTGTGGGCTCTATTAGAAAATCACCCATGGCTGTTGAAACCCTGAATATTTCCGATCAAAACAAATACTGTACAGACCTCATCTCTTCTTCTATCAGTACAGTACCTAGCTACAAAGATATCACAGATCACAGTATAGCACCGGATTATATATTGCTATCAATGCATTATCACCGTATTAAAATAATGTCGAGAGTAAACGCACGAGACCGGAGCTAAAGATGTTTTTTTTACCCAGAAAGCAGATTCCAGTATGTATTTAGGATGTTCTGCTGAGCTGGTCAATACAACTGAGCGCAGCACGAAACGACAAACTAAAGTTACTAAAGAAATTCCTTTGGAACTTGGAACAAAGTCATTTCCAAAGCTGTTTTTGATGTCACATAAAATAACCTTTTACGAACATTAGCACGCCCTTCTGTCTTTAGATACCTATGCTATGCACTCTATTAAGGCCTACACAGATCTGCTTTCCCCGACGATTAAAATTAAATGAGATTTTCATAAGAAAATACTGTAAAGGCAAGCCAATGCAATGAGAGTCTATTTAATTGACTCCATATACAGATATCAGTACTTCTAGGAAGGTGAGAGACATAAACTGAAACCATTTAAAAAGTAATCGTAATAGTTGCAAAACTATAAAATCAAAGAAAACTTTTCCATTCATACAGTACAAACGGGGAATTCATACTGGGAAAGAGTGAAATAATTGGATTGTCTTACCCCAGTGGTTGATTAGATGTTTCACTCTTGGATATTTCCCACTTCCCTAAGCCATACACAGACGCTTTCCAGTTTCAAGAAAGAAGGTTTAGGTAGGTAGGTATATATATATATTCCTTAAATTTATGACGATATATAATCGTATACTTCAACTTTGTACTTCACAATCCAGAGATAGAGATTACAATTTATGTCTCCAAGAAAGCGAAGTTTTAGGGCCGCGAAGCATTCACGTACTAATTACAATAGATGCTCTACGAGAAGTTTCCCAACAACTAATTATTTCTTTCTTTCAAGTGAATTCCTCTTTATGGCGTTCCATTCCTGGCAAAACGTTTTTCGTACGAGTTCATGTAAATTCCAGAGTAAACTGATATGGACAGGCTAAGTATTTCAAAATGCCTTCAAATAGTACCAGATTTCTTGTTAAATATATATTTACTCTTTGATGCGAAAGTTTTCCCGTGATTATTTGTATATGACTATATACATATACGAGTTAAATAGTTTTGCACTTTAAAATCATTTACGTGGTAATTAAGTACTCGTGAATGTTTATGATACTGCCGTTTCATTCTTTAGTAGGAATGTCAACTCTAAAATAGAAGGTACACACGAGACACGACACGCACGGGATATCCATAGTACAGGGTGTAATTTTCAAACCTTTCAATAAATCAGGTGCGTCTGCACAGTCACCAGGTCCTAGCCTTTCAAACTTGCTTCTTTATAAAAAGCATCAATTATATCAACTGAAGGTATTCAATTTAGAGATGAAATGCTGAATAATTCTTGACGTTTGCAGTGGTTTCAATTTGGATACATTAATGACATAGGTAGTCTTTCACCGCAAGCGCTTTACAATTCGAAAAAAAGATCTATTTTGGTTTGAGGTCAATGTTGACTTGTGCCGTACAATGAATTCTTTCCAACTCTGAAGGCTACTTATTTTCGTATTTTCGTTGATTAGCACTATCAGTTTTGTATGAAATGATAGGTAGACGGTAGACAAAACATGTTGCACAAAAGTTCTAAAGTCTTAATAACAGTGACGGGATACAATTAAATAGACAGTGTTCTCATTGCATGTGCGAATCAGCAAATAGTTGATAGTGGGCTGCTATTAACTTATATTCACACTAGTTATAATTAGATGTGCTTTTCACTGAATTTAATTCAGTCTACTTCCGGACTCTCGTTTGAAGCTATGTGTGAAGGTGAATAAAATACAAGCAATAACCACGTTATACTTTGAGAAACCCCTCTGCTTTTTTACAGAATCATGCATTTCATTCTGGGTAGGTGCAAAAGTGATCTTAAAATATATTTTATTCAAACTCTAACTAAAGTAAAGTAGGTTAACAATTTTTCATGTGCAAAGTACAGCTATAATAGTAGATAATACGTCTCGTAATCGTAATAAATTATATGTTACCTTAGATAATATATTAATTACAGACTATTTAAAGCAGATGCACGTAGCAAAATACTTTACTCGATCGATAATCAATTAATGTTATAAATACAAGCGAGAAAAAAATAAATACTGTGATACCAAATATATGAGGGAATGGTACCTAGTATAATGACTGCGTTTGGATCTCGGAAAAAAAACTAAGATATAATTCAAAAAAATATAATGTTGCACTATTTGGATTGCATGAATTAAAGATACCTATGTGTACATAGATACCTAAATTGGTTAGGTAATCAATTTTCAATATTACGTTAAGCTTCTCTGCATGAAGCTGTAAAAATACGTAAATATTTGAACTTTTTCAATACAAGTCCAGGATCCTGGTTAAAAATTCCTCGGTGGATACTTAAGTAACTTTATAAATGAGATCACTATTTTACGAGTTAATACAAAGATTATTATCGACCACTCTAAGTACGTATATTGCTTAACGGAATACAAATCATATATATATATTATATCATATACAGCGAGGCACGAAATAAATAAACTACCTAATTACAAATAGATTAACGCGAGACAATAATACGAGAACACGTATACAAATTTTTCTGAACACATAATTAATTCTTTAAAGTAACTTTACATACGTATACGCTCCTAGCTGTTTTCAATTCGCGGCTCATAATAATAACTGTGAAAGCCCTTCCCGCATTGTACATTAATAATTATATCGTTTAGCATAAAGTAACTTCGCCTAAAGGAGCACAGTTGATATTTTCTTTAAAGTTATAAAACCTTAGTTGTTCTGAAATTAAGTTGTACTACGAATTAATGTCAAAGCCTCTTCGTCACTGGTAACAATAATTTAATGCATAAAAACATTTACAAGGGTATTTGTAATCTCAAATCAAAGTATTCGGCAGGCAGCCTAATTATCTGGTCAGATTGCTACCTTGATCTGATCAATTAAATATTACATCATTGCGGCTCGTACAAATATACTAACGTGGTTTCCGTATCGAAATTAAGCATAAAATTAAATTTGGTCTACTGGGTCTCAAGGACGCATACCTAAAGCCAATACCATTAGATTAGATTAATTCGCCGTAACCGAAACCGGTTGCCAGATACAACACAGCTGGCAAAAAGGACCGTCTACATTCTATCCTAAATCTAAATAACAACGTACTGTCTTAACATATATAAGTACCCATTATTCATACTTAATTATTTCTACTGTATTTTACAATCGAAAATAGAATTATCTTGGAATTACCTACTTGCGAACAAACAGACTACAAACAATAAAATAAAGTTACATCCAACATTTGACGTATACCCTTATTACTACCCCCTGTCTAATCCCTAAATAAAACACTAGTTTTTTAACAGGCTTATCATCATCATCGTCATCAACAATGCATGGTGAATAGATGATTTCCAACAATCAACAATACTATAATAATTACGTAGGTACTTCTACTAATTTTCCCTCTTGCTTGTGCTTCAAAATTTTGCTGTCGGTCCAATTGTCGAACGAACTACTAGCGTTGAACATCAAATATGAAGACTCCTTCACGACGGCTCCTCACGTTGATAATCACAACAAGTAACAACAAATGCAGGGTTCACAAAGACAAGATAGAAGTAACAACCAAAGTCCACATCAACACTGTCACTATTGACTGGGTCAGTCACCACTACCACCAGCACCACTCAGTCAACACCACCGTCAGTTATAATTATCTGCACCAAAAAAATATGAACAGCCACTAGCTTTTTTTAATAATTTTACTGAACCTGAACACTGACGGCCCATGAGACTGACTGAAGATAATATACCTACTAACGACAACGACTATACCCCAATTTATTTATTTATAAGTCCGAGAAAAAAAAAGCGTAGTGTATTTTAAGAGGAGCCTATGCTCATTCTCACTTCCAAAAATCCATCCTTCCTTTCGTCTCGAGACCGAATCGGGTAACGCAAACATAAGTAACGGGACGGGAGGCATTCGATGTAAGAGACAGAAGCAGAGAACCAGCAGAGAGAAAGAAAAATAGTTATAAATAATTTATATTTATATTTTAAAATAATTTACGACTATCATACAAAGTTACCTAACCTGATTTCAAAATTAATTAGGTACGTACATACGTAGTATGTAACGAGCACAAACTAAAAATCTGACGGAACACAAATCACTAAGAACAACAGTAAACACAGTCAAGAGTGGTGCAGTGGCTCGATCTCTAGGATTAGAGAAATCAGAAATCCGTCTATCCGTCAATTTGTGTACTTTTAGACTTTTAAAACTTGCCGCCATTGAGTCCCACTGCCCGTGAATTAAATTATTTCGTGTAGAAAGCGCGTTCATTGGCTTTGCAAGAAAAAAAGGCCTTTCAATTCAACAACATTGAACTGCTCGTAGCTCGGAAAAAACAAGTTAGCCGAACGCCGAATTCTGGAGGTGCAATTCGGCCGAATTATTCGGATTTTGGTGCAAGTCAGCCGTATCCGAAACCCGAATGGTGGTGCAAGCTGGCCGAATCCCGAACAAAACCTGCAAGTTAGCCGAATGCCGAATTCTGCAACCTGGCCGAATCCGAACAGTGCTCGGGTTGACGCACAAGCTGGCCGAATGAAATAAGCAAGCTAGCCGAAACCCGAACAAAATATGCATGCTAGCCGAATACATTCGGGCAAAGTTGGACAAACGTTTCGGATTTATGTGCAAGTTAGCTGAATGTAACTTTTTAAAATTTTATTTTCGTAAACTAGTTTTGTTCACAATGGTGCCTCAATAGAGTGATCCGAAAGTGGTAAAATCAATATTTTAAGCAAAACTGTACACAATGTTTCCCAAGAAACATTGACCATCGTACAAAAAGCGGATCAGTGTTGGTAGTAATGGATATGCGTCGGAGTCGGAAAAGCGTCTGGTACCGACTTCAACCCATCATCGGAATTCAGCTGGTAGTGTTGGGTTGAAGTTGAATAGTTTTCCACGGCCTTTCCGACACCGGAACAGCATGAATGGTAAGTGCTGGATTCTAGGAACAAATGTTCCCGGAACTACAATGTTCCCAAAAAAGCCGGGCGATGAAAAAATGTGTCCGGAAAAAATGTTCCCAAGCTCCAAATAGGAAAAAATGTTCCCGAGTGCAAAAACAGCAGTGTGTGGGCAACATAAAAATGTGTTTTTATTGCATTGTGTGATGTGAATCTTCGTAAAATATTGCTGTTACCACTTTCGGATCACTCTATTGAGGCGCCATTGTGAAAAAAAGTAGTTTACGCAAACAAAATTTAAAAAAGTTACATTCGGCTAAAGTACACATAAAGAAGAATTATTCGTCCAAATTTGCCCGAATGTATTCGGCTGGCTTGCATATTTCATTCAGCCAGCTTGTGTGTCAATCCGAGCACTGTTCGGATTCGGCCAGGTTGCTGAATTCGGCATTCGGCTAACTTGCAGGTTTTGTTCGGGATTCGGCCAGCTTGCACCACCAGTCGGGTTTCGGATTCGGCTGACTTGAACCAAAATCCGAATAATTTGGCCGAATTGCACCTCCAAAATTCGGCGTTCGGCCAGCTTGCAGCTTCCTCGTAGCTCAATGACAAAATAATTTTGTCAGATGCAATTCCTCCAAACACAATTTAAATTCTTGGACCAAACCAGTTGGCAAAAGATAAAGATAGACGAAAGTACGTCCGAAAGAGCCTTTGGAGACAGTATGCTCTAAATCCATATACTTTTTGAGGTTGGTTTAGTTTTGGTCTTTTGGTATTTTTTTTTCTTCTTTTTTGCCACTGCTTTAAGCCAGCAAGAAGTAAGTTCCTCAGTCAAGCAGCCTATTAGTATCGTAATCGTAAAAAAAAATCGTATTCATAACCTACTAAACATTGAACGTAGCTCCGATTCCAATTCCAATTCAATTCAAGTGCAAAAATAAACCAAAACACAGACAAATTCTTCCAGTGAGACAGGAGTGGAAGGGAAACGCATAATATATATAGGTAATTCGTGTTTGTGTGTGTGCCGAACGGAGCGAGTTACACTTACACACATCTATCAACAAATAATCATTCGCCCTTTTTATTTGCTGGATTGTCATGTCATCAAGTCTGAAGTCATCATCTGAATATCTGATACATAGTGATAATGGGAATTGAAACTTGAAAGGCAAAACATATGATTTAAGTCTTATAGTGCGGCTTCAAAAATAAATAATAATAATCGTCCAGCAAAAGGCTAGTAACTTGTAATATTTTGGTCGTCAGTCATAATTTCAATACATTTCTAACATTCCAACCTTCAATCTTGTTATTTGGGTTCATTCATTCTTCATCATTCATTCTTGGCCTGGCTGTAACGACTAACGAGACTAACGACTGAGTTTAGTTTAAAAAGATACTATTCAATTACTGTCCGTTGTCCGTAGACGGAGTCCACTGATTGTGAGTACCGTTATGGTGAGGGTTGATGGCATTTAAATATCTGTCTTGATTTTTGAAAACAAAAGTAGTGATTGGAGTCGCTATTGATGGAAGAATTTTATCTTAATTAACGTTATCTTTCACATGCAGCCCCACACTATCAACTGTACTGTGACTGTAAATACAATGGCCTGTTAGTCTGTTCTATCTGTGATTAAATTCGCTGCCACTCGTCAAAGTTTGTTTGGGAATTGTTTTGCATTTCATCCGCACAATTATTAAGAAGATAATTGATAATTAGTGAAACGTGGAGTTTCTTTGGTAGTGAAAAAATATCTGCTTCAAGCTTTACGTACGAGGAGGCCCGGCCGAAGGATTTATTTGCCAATTATTTTTTATGTTGGCTCTCAGCTCTGGATTTTAATAAATATTTAAATATATTAACATACATAGATTGTTTTTTAACTCCTGTCCTGTGTGAGTGAGCGATTGACCGGGTGACCTAAAATCTAAACAGCTTGGTCGTCACTCGTGCCAACATTGAGTTATTTGACTACTCTGCAAGTTCCTTGCCTTGGATTAAATTTGTTTGTTGTTTTTGTGACGCCCAGTCACAGACAACAGATGTAATCGCGTCAATATAATTGATGAATTAGTTGTATTTGTGTCTTCCACATTTTCGATTTCATTTCTCGTAAATTCTCAACTCATGCACAGTTATCTCGAAGAAGTGAAAAGTAAACAAGGTCGATTTGCTTTAAGTGAGGTGATACTTTTAGTGTTGGATGTTGGTTGCTAATTATGGAGAAATGTGGAAGTGGAAATAGTGGTCATCATGCGGAAAGTACTATGTCTTTTTGGAAAAAGAACAGTAAAACTGTTCCTGGAAGGTGAGAGAGTTATGGTGTTGGTGTTGATTTCAAAACTTTATGTTTGTATTTTTGTGTTTAAACTTCTTGAGACTTATTGTAGAGGATTTTGATGAGGCAGTACTAATATTTTGTTTCTGTTGTATTTCTGTAGACCAAGTCCTCACAAGGAAAGTGCTCCATGGGGAAAAGCAAAGCCTTCAGGTGGGACTTCTTCTTTTCAAGATTTCCAGGACAGCGTTCGCGATGCATGGGATATCGAAGATGATGAATTTGCTGTGATGTCTTCGGGTAATTAAAAATCATGTCGGTTGAATGACGACACATAAAATGTACTGTTTTTGATTGTTAAAGTGTGCAATGTGCGATATTTTTTGAACTCGACAGATGTGAAAATTAGCAAAAAGGTCGCTCAATCAACGGCATTAAGCGTTATAAACTGCCATCGCACAGGTGGTACGTTACCCACGACACATCAGGAAGAAAGACTGCATCAAAACTTAGGAAGATCTAACTCAAATAGCTCCGGCACAAATAATCAGTTTAGCAATCATAGCGGTGAGTGTGATTATGAATCTATGTGTCATGGTAATGTAATCTTGATCTTGACCCAAATTAGAGAAACAAAGGAGGGTAGTGACAGTTAGACGATGGTTATATATATCTTTACCCCTGTATATGTTACATATAGGTATCTTATCCGATCTTACGCATACATACGCGTTCAGTTTTTGAATGTTTATTTTTAAATTTTATTAATATTGCATGTGCGTATAGGGTTAGATTTCTTCTGCATGTATGTAAAAACCCTAACGTTTCGCAGTTTTGCTCAGCTTTATTTTATTTTTAGCCACCAGTTCTTATATATTTATTAAAATAATAATCTTGAGTTCTTGCAAATTATGTCAGGGGATTACCAGGCTCCATTATCTGTTAAGAATATAGGGACGACCTAAAACAGTTTTGCTTTGTTTTGTGAGCTTAGTGGTAGTTTTATTGAGACATATTTGGCCATGAGTCGTAATTAAATATAAACAGGTAGTTTGTAATAAATAGGATGTAAACAGTTCGTTACTCTTTGTAAGCAAACTCATTTAAAACATTACTTGTCTTGCAGGAACAAATGACGACCAATCTGCTCATTCGTTACCAGCACCAGCAGGCAGGTTGGATACCTATGGAATACTTAGAGGCAACATGTCAAAACCATATGTGATTTCTCGAAACGGTTAGCAAATGTTTTTTATGTGCCTTCAACAGATCAGAACAGAGCTCCTACTTGCGTACCTATAAGTATTTACTGAGTATGCTCCTTTAATTGCTGTATATTTTTAATTGCCATGTATTCAAAACATTTACAAGTTCAAAACTGATTACAAAAATGAATGAACAGAGACTGAGCGAGAAAAGGGAAAATCCGATAAAATACGTGCCCTGCTGGAGGGCCCAAATAGTACAGATCTGAAAGAGCTTCAGTCCCTAAGTTACTCCGGATTACCGGTTACCGTTCGTGGAACTGCCTGGAAATTATTAGCTGTGAGTTTATTGCTGTCGGATTCTGATAATAACAATATATTTCCATCGGTTTTAATACGCATGAGAACACGTTGAGAGATTGTCGTAATCTTTTTCCTAGGGTTATTTGCCTACAAATGTAGATAGAAGAAAAGAAGTTTTAGAAAGGAAAAGAGAAGAATACTGGAAATGCGTTCAACAGTATTATGATTCTCGATTAGACGAATCCCATCAAGATACGTTTCGCCAGGTATGATGTTTACCTGCTTTGTAAACATTTGCATAAGATTAACAGTGTTGCAACTTTCGTTCTTTCACTGACTCCCACCGACTATATGAAGGAGATTAAGTTCTAATTGTTCATTTATGTAGATACATATTGACATTCCTCGGATGTGCCCTTTAATTGCCCTATTTCAACAAACTGTGGTTCAGGAAATGTTTGAGAGAATACTCTTTATATGGGCGATTCGACATCCCGCTTCAGGATATGTTCAGGGTATGAACGACCTTGTCACTCCATTTTTTGTTGTCTTCCTTGAAGAACTTTTGCCTCCAGGTATGATAATCTTAAGTGACTAGATTCTAATTCTATTTTCGTTCGATCTTAAACTGTGATGTAATGCTGTCGTTGTATTCGGACCTAAATAGATGTTGAAGTTGAAAGTTTTGATGTAAGTAAACTACCCGAAGATCAGCGAAATAACATCGAAGCCGATTCTTACTGGTGTATGTCGAAGTTTTTAGATAGCATTCAAGTTAATTACATATTCGCTCAAACTGGGATTCAAGAAAAAGTCAAAAAATTAAAAGAACTTATCGAAAGAATTGATGGTAATTTTGGTCACAATTGTACATTTAAAAATTATTTGTATTAGTCAGTTATATTGGGGCTAACAATTTCTGATGGATTTTTTCAGCGACTCTTCATAACCATCTACAGAGACACGAGATTGATTATCTTCAGTTTTCGTTTCGTTGGATGAATAATCTTTTGATGAGAGAATTGCCATTACGATGTACTATTAGATTATGGGATACTTATCTTGCGGAACCAGATGGATGTGGGTCCGTCCTACTTTATGTTTGTGCTGCGTTCCTCCGTCATTGGCGTGATCCACTTATTAAGCAGCGGGACTTTCAGGTAATTATTAGTAAACAAAATACATCCAGCTGTACCAAGCAGCTTGTTTTTGTAAGTTATTTGAGACATTTTGGTAAATGTAATTTTTAAATTTGTAGGGACTGATGCTGCTTCTTCAGAATCTACCTACACAACAGTGGGATAGCTCTGACATAAGTTTGATTGTTGCCGAAGCGTATAGGCTCAAATACACTTTTGATAGTGCACCAAAACATTTTACAAGTAACAGTGGTTCTACAGCTAGCTGATTGCTTCAGCACTCGTGTCCAGTAGCGTCATAGATTTATTAGTGAATATATTTGTCAGGTGTCATCGTCAGTGTTCCAGTTTCAGGCCTTACATATCGTATAATGGTAATTATCTGACTATTAGCTTTGATTAAAACCGTGTTTTCCAAATTTTTCAGCGTACATGCTCAGTTAGTGAGTGTGTAGTTTAGTTCGACTTAGCCTAAAGGTTAGCATCGCATAAATTTCAAAAATGTATATATTTGTTATTTGAACAAGTTATTGCACTTTATTTTGAAGTGTCCAACTACTATGTACGTGATTTAAATTTAATTTTCCATCTCGTTTGGTTTTATCCAAACTGAGTGTAGATACAGAGTCTCCGTGATTGCATCAAATTAAAGGTGTATCCCGGTATAACTATATATTAGATACTTTCATAATTTATAATTTTAAGTTAACTCTGAATCAGGAAAGAGCAATGCATAATAAAATACGGCGTTCTGGTATACCGCCGGCTCTGGAATTTATTATGCGTCGTGTTGTACTGGGCAAAACTTTATAAATCATATTCTTTATGCCCGACCTATTTCCCTTACTTTTGTAGCAAGTGGGCCTTATGATAGGACTAACTCTAACAATTATATCAAGCGTAGATAGTTCTGTTCACAAATTAAACCGACGGTTTTTAAACAATTTATTAACGGTGCCTGAAAAAAGAGGCACCTCACAGGAAATAAAACAATCGTCAACAGTCCAAAATCATTACACTCTTGTGGTACTTTAGTGGTACTCTGGTGAAAATTACAGAGTCAATTCTTATAACTTCTATGCCTATGTAGTTTGTTCGTACTTTTATCGGGATATCCAGATTGCGGATAGTACATGAATCTGGAATCTGGCGATGTAATCGTAATAATTTTGTAATTTTAAAAATCAAGATGATGAAGCTGGATTATGATTTCATGTGCAACAAATGTTTAACCGAGTTGAAAAATGAAGTACAACGACAGAGAAACTTTAACTATTGTGTTATGCATCTGTGGTAAGTATGCCAAAGTATGCGTAAAATTGCAACTTAAGATTAACGTGAATATAGAACGTTCTACTTTGATGTCTAACCCAGTACCATTAAAGTGTAGTATTATTGTTAATGTTTTATTATAACGTTAACAACTCGACATTATCATTAATTATACGGCGTTGGTACGAAGGTTGTGAGCTGGTATCGTGGCAGTCTATGCTCAGGTGGAACTTCATGAACGACCTCTACCGTAATTGAAATGACAATCGAAAGCTAATTAAGCAATTTATATTATCGTGTAATTAAACAATGATTTTGTTATAAGTGAGAATGTCACATAGCATTTGATTTAGACATATACTCGTGTTTCAAACGCGAACGAAAAATACGTATTAATTTACAAAGATGTCTGTTTAAAATGTGTATGCAAAGTACGACCAACTATTTTAATAATATTGTACATGTGCAGTTGGAAAAATGTTTTTAGAAATATTTAATTACTCCTGTCTAACGCTGTGAGTTGGATAATAGGGCATACCAGGCCATCCGTTCCCCCTAAGACAGTGTTTTTTTATTTTAAATTTACTGTAGACTGTAATACATACTTATAAAATTCATTGTGAATGAACATACATACAATTGTTTCTTCTGAAGCTTTAAAACTCCGTTAAGTATCTGATATGGAAGTCCAAAAAATCCAAAATATTTCCGGTTGTTCTTCATAATCCAGTAAACTGCATAAAGTTCAATGATCCATTGCGGTGTGCTTGTGAGATTTTTCAAAATATGTTCGTAGTGTATTAATCTGTATATACAATATTTGTTAAATCGTCAAGATTGAAGATGCAATCAACAACAAGGTCGCCGTAACCCAGTCAGAGCATTTGCGATGCAATTTCAATAGTTTGATTGCAATTTTTTGCACCACACACGTCTGATGTAAAATTAATTAAAGACTGTTCACAAAATTGAGTCCTCCAAGTGAAAAACATGGTGTCTACAACTCTTCAGTTCCTTCAGCTACATGCTTCGCCATCATTATGTCAACGATTTTTTCTGTCCCTAGACGTCATTCGCTAACGACTACGATATTTTGTTTCCCTCTTGTCTAACCTATGACGCATGCTATTCGCAAAATACCTGTTGTAATTACAAGCCTAAACGTCTTTTAAAATTCGTGTTAAGTATTCGTTAAATGTAACATCACGTTCATCCAGTCCTGTTTAAGCTGATGAACTGTTGCAATTCTGCAGAACATCTAGATATGTAAATGTGTAGTGTAATCATCAGTCAGCAGTTGATTTACATTTATTTAGTAAGGTTTCGTCTCATAATGCGAGTTTCGTTTTTTACAATCAGTGGATTCGTAATGTGTAAATTATCATTAGGCCTAATTATGATCGCCTCATTTCTAAATACGTAAACGTCCTGTTGTCTGTACAAGAGTAAAATAGGAATTGTGGGATACATTTTCAGATGATATTCACCCATTGTTCTGTTGATTTGTATAATATTTATTTCAAAACTTTGTAGACTGTCTATCAATCTGTGTATTCTTAAGACTAGCGACGTAGTTTTTAGCAAGACGAAGGTTTTAGTAGTTCGTTGTGTGAACATGTTAATGACTGACAGGGTTCAAATTTACGGTAACGGTTTTGGTTGTACACTTTGGAGTAGAAGCCCTAGACGAAAGCCAAGAGCTACACTGCGTTAGGAGTTCAACCGTTGTCTTAACTGGTGCTATATAAAATCACGCTCGATTTAGTGTAGTAATGAAATTAAACCTTGTACGTAGTTATGTAATTTGTATCTAAATAAGACAAAAAATTACAAATTCATTTCTATTTTAAATAGGTACCTACATTAATGTAGTTTTAAATTGTCCCATACTTGATATTCGAATTCAGAAATAAGCTCAATTTATTTTAAGTTTCGGGGTGCATTTTATTCGTGTTACTTTGACCATACTATGGGGTGTCGTTAGTAATATAATGATTGTCAGAAGTCACCTTCACAGGCTCGAAGCTGACTTGCCTTTGTCTAGTAGAAAAATAAAATGTACCGCTGACGGAGAACTTTTCATGTTTCCTTACTACCTACATACACGGGAAGAAAGAAAGGAGTAGCTCCCGTATGTACTTTACTTTTGTGTGTATCAGTTTGTTCGTAGTTTTTTTTTTAAATCCAAATAAACAGTTACGCAATCTTTTAAGAAATTGTATCGTTAATTTTGTAATAAGTCATGTCTAATCTTTCAAGTTTGAGGGATAAGAGAATTATGTAATTAATTATGAAGATTTAATTTTAGCAGCTGCAGTCTAAATTTGTATGGCTTCAGTAAAGGAAAGTCAAATTGCGATTGATTTGATGTGTTTGGCTTAAGTTATAAATTATAATTAGATTGCAATCCTTAAAAATTACCTGGGTTTCCCAATTTGTATTTAAGTAGGAGAGATAAGTTACATATGAGTTGTGTGGAGGAGCCATGTAAAGATCATCTAAGACTGGGTGATTGTTTTATTATAGTTCTTGATTTGGTTCGACTCATGTGATTTGATTTGAAGACCATGAGCCCCCCTAGCTTAATTAAATTGTGTGCGGTAAGCCGATTCAAAAAGAGATACAGTTTCTATTATGATGTGATAGTCTGATCTAAGGACTTACTTCCAATCATTGCTCTGAAATGGAGCTTCTTCAAGCTGTATTGCGAAATATAAGCAGTACGTAGTATGTTATTTCCTTCAGAACGGTTGCTACGCTGTAATCATGGTACGGATTGAAAAGTGTGTTTTATTCAATTCAATTTTATTGGGACGAGGGAAACAATATATACCTAGATGTAGGATACATTGTCTAGTATTAAGTCGTATACCTGATATCATATTCTAATATTGTCTTCTTCTACGATGAATAAACATTTCGTATCTCATATTAAAAAAAAATACCCATGTAATGTAGTATCTAGCCCTTGTACTTTATTTTAGGTCTCATATTTTCCCCTTCTATTTTTATACGGTTCCGAAAATCAATGCAATTATCGAAAACCTTTTTTCATAGTCATGACCTCGATTCCTCAATTCCCAATCCCAATCCAGGCTCATCGAAGATCCTTGTGTTCTCAACCCAAGGCATCTCCCGTGTGCGTGGAAGTCATTGCAGCATCTTCGATGTTCTATGGCATGCGTTTGAGTGGTAATGGTAAAGATGAGACTGAGCCAGCTGAGTGCCAGTGCCAGTGCAGTGCAAGTGAACGTGTAATTTGCTCCATCGAAATTCTAGAGGGGGCATGATAGCTGTAATGAGTCAATCTATAAAGCACCCTGAAATGTGTTTCATCATTTCGAGTCCAAATAAAAGCCAGTTCACAACTTGATGTGTTTGGTTTTCAACCGATTTCTGATTGTATTGACAACAAATACATTGATACAACATTCCATTATATATATATACATAGTTATAGACATATATCAATACATATGGGTTATTAGGAAGCGCGCAATGACATCGAACTTTTTTGGTACACTCAAGTCACAATTAAGAGAATGATAATGCATTACAGCTTTGCAAATATACATGTACTTATATAATAGTATTATTTATACGTGTAATATTCATTATAGTAACAATATAGATGTATATTTAGTATATGCAACAATTAAGTACAGATATAATATTCAGTAAGTTAGGTGGACATTCAGGGTCCACTGTCTGTACTTAGGACATTTTTATTTTCTTCTTCTTCTTCTTTTTCTTCTTGTTCATATATGGGCATTACTTACATACCTATCATGTGAATCTTGATTGTGTCTTACATGTTTTTTGAAAAGTTTTTTTTTTGTTTTTGCAAGTGACGGAAACATGATATATAATTATTAGTGAAGTTTCACGGGTTCTTTCTCTGAGCCATCAGGATATAACAAAAAAAAATGATTAATTACGCCATTAGTAAAACTTATGTCACATTATTTGTGTGAACTTTGTGCGCCTTCTTGTAATCACCTTCAATTCTTATAATTGGCGCGTGTACAGTTTGCTTTGGTGGGAACTAATACTAAGAAAAAAGTTGATTACTGGGTAACTTCTCGTCTTTCTGAGAAATGGACTAGAACGGGGAAGGGGAAAGTTGTGACAGAATTGGGATTGGGAAGAGTTGAGATGACGCTAGTGATGATGGTGGGAGTACTGTCGGACTGTAGGGATGCAGTGCTCAGTGATGAAGATCTGTACATCCGTAGCAAAAGGGTCAAGAGTGATTTCTTTTTTTTTTTAGTAGAAAAAGAAATAGAAGGTGAAAAAGTAAAAGTCTTGAACTAGCAGAAAAGAATTGAATTGGAGTATGGGATAAAAAGAGTCAATTAATTAAGTGGATGAGAAAAGAGCCGTGCAGCCATTTCCAGCTCTTTTAAAGTCCACTTTAGGATTTGAAGGGAAAGGAGAAAGTCAGTCATTTGTCATTTGACTGGTTGGGAGTCAATAGAAGGAGTGCGCAATCTACCAGAGTAATTTCTAGTTTCCATTATTCCATTTACCAATTCAACATGACCACTTGTTTCTCTTCCACTCGATTTTTTTTTATTTCTTTTTCCTGACTTTCACTTCCTTGTCTGCTTTTTGTTGTGATACAAGCAAACCATGAACCAACTGGCCCCCTATTTATTCCTTCTTTCCATCTGCCATGCCTCTTTCCCTCTCTACTTCCTATTGCCTCTTCTCTCTCTCTCTCTCTCTATCTCTTTTTCCCCAGCCACTTGAACGAACGAGCAGTTTATTATTGTATTATACAGCAGGAGAGTTTTTATAGTACTTAATTACGTCGTGGAAATCACCGATTAATATATTGTGCTTTCATTTCGAGTACAGTAATTGTGATGTGGTCCCAGTCTGTCGCGGGGTTTAAAGAGCATCCAAGTGTGTACGAAAAGTGCGTACGATGGGATGCTGAAGCACACAGCTCTGTCACATCCTAATTCCATGCTGGAAATGAAAGCAAACTATGTACTAGGAGACTCTCCGACGGTTACAACGTGAGTACACACCGTTAGCATTGCTTATAGGCAGCCACCATTGCATTCAGTCAATCAATACTTACTAGATTTGTTACAGTTTGCTTTGGCAGGAAAGAAGCAATGCATCCTTACAACTATTTTCGTATACACTGACATGACTTTCTTGGCATCTGATAATCTAATCTCAACAGAATGAATTCACCCTGATTTCGATAGTTTCAATCTTATTCTTAACAAAATTATACTGGGCCATCAGATCATCCTTCACTATGTATACATGTCCCTCAGCTTTTGAATCTTTGCATGATAATCGTGAATAAGTAATCCGACCTTTCTCTGCAAATCCATGGGCAAAAATCAAATTGTTTAACGAACGATTTAAGTATAAAAATGTACTTTGTTTTAACAAATGAAGCTTTCTGACAACTATGTACCATGAAAGAGTCTTGAACGCAAACAACGACAACGATTTTTCAGGCTAGAAGCATCATTATTTTACTTCCTTTTATCTTGTAGAGCCCAAAAGTTAAAAGTAATTTTTTTTTCCTATTGGTCCCACTGCATTGCATATTGCATTTTTGTTTAAACTGTTATACATAATTATATCTACAAAATTTATTACTATCAGTATATATGTATCTAGTAGTTCTCATTGCATATTCCTACTCCAAACATTCCCAACAACTTTCGACGTACAATTCGTGTGGAACGTGGCTTCATTTCATGATTTATCCTCATGTGATATGTACATACATATGAGAGTCATATAAGCTGTTAAAGTGAATCACTGTAAGTTTGTTTTGGGATTTTGGAAAATTGGAAATTTGCTAGAAAATGCTCGAGTGAGAGCAAACTCCTTCTTGACTGGAGACCACGAGAAAGGATTCACTTAATTAAATACCATGTTCCCTTATTAAACTGCTAATTACAAGAAACATTCCTGTTTTATTATGTCATAGTACGGGATTTAGAAAACCGAATTAATTTCACTTGATTAGTCGAGTCGGGCCGAGCCAATTTGCCTGATTCCGTGTGAGAGCCGCTCGCTACTCTTTCGTCAATGTGTACGCTTGATTTTGATCGTTATGTTTCAAATCATACGCGTTATACTTCACTGACGCCAACGTTCAATTTATAAATTCATTTTTAGTTTTATATTTTTGATATTTTTTGCTCTAACTTTATTGTTTCTCTTATTTTTTGCTCTTCCTGTTAGATTGGTGCAATAGTTCTGCACAGAATGACTTTAATTCAAGTCTCCGGAGCTATAAATATTATACTCATTATTTTCTTCTTTTTTTTGTAATGACTGAGTGGAACGTTGAAGATGGATAGAAAAAGACTAGAAATTTGTAATCGTAAACCCCACTTCATCCAATTAATTTGGGAAAAAAATATTATGTGTAATAATGTTGTGTTATAATAAAGCGCTTGGTTCAATAGCTCAAGTGTGCGAAGCTTTATTATACTACGCAAATCACAAAAGGACGCATGGACATGGACCTTAACTGACAGAGTACCTAATTTGTACCGGAAAAGATCATTAAATCTGTTTTTCAAAAATGGCTAATATTACAAAGAAACCAAGAGTAATAGTCAAAGTTGGCAAGTTACAAGGTTCTGTCACCTGTTCCTCATTAAATACTTTTATTATAAGAAACTGAAAACGGGTCACGAAGATCGGCTCAAAAGACTCCAAACTTGTCGACGTCCCATCTTCTAATGATTCGAGAAAAATATCAAAACTTGTTTAGGCAGTGTGCAATTATTTCTTTGCAAACTTATAGTAAGCAACTCAACATTGTGAGTAAGGTGATTCTTTATTATAGTACTGTCTGTTCAATTGATCAGTCAGCTACGAGTCCAGGTACGCTACATATGTAATTATACTAATACAATGGTCCCACGAATAGAAAAACTACCAAGTTTTTCTCCTTCAACTACGTGCTTGAAAGCGTCTATACAGCTACGTGCTTTTTAAGAAAGTGATAGTAAGTTTATGTAGTAGGTATAGGTATGGATGTGGTGCAAGAAACAAAAAGGAGTGATTTTTTTCTACAGGAAAAAGCAGAAAAGCAGTGCAGTACTGTGCAGTGCAACGTGCAGCGTGCAACCAAAACTAAACTTATTGTTACTAACTTATCGTACATGTGGATTTCATTTTCAACATAAAGTGTTAAAACGAATTGGAGGAATTGGCAAAAAATGAAAGTAAACAAGTGAAAGCATAAAAGTGGAAATATCCTATAAATCTGTGTGCCCTGAATACAAGTGAACTGCCTGTGCTTGCTATGCTATGCTATGCTATACTATATGTGTTTGGTGTGGTGTGGTGGTGGTGGTGGTATAGTGCATAGTTAGGTAAGTGTAGATGGATGTGAAAGTGTGATACAACTCTGTATTGTCAATATTCATGAAGTGTGTTACAGAAGGATGTTATGTTTTAACAAAGGTTTCCTCTAACCTTGGCATTTTTTTTTTGTTTTGGTCTTTGGAAGTGAGTGATAGATTCGAGGAGTGTATGTATGTACTGTATGTAGTATGTATAAATGTATTGAGTGTTGAGATCGTAAGAATTTTAGAAATGAAATTGCATAATTCATGACTGGGTAGATAAAGTGGAAGAGCACCGTTGAGCATATGAAACTATAAAATATGTAACTGCCTTAAATCTCCATACATTAGTAGCTACCTGCTCTCAATCAGATGCTTTTCCCGCTCCTTATTTCTTTCTCCGTGTAAATGAGTGGAGGGAAAGGAGAGAGAAAGTGATATATTTTGAAAATATGCGTGAGATGTGCACACAAGCAACATGTCTACAAAGATTTATGGAAACAAGTAAGTTTGTCTATGTACATAGTAGGTCTAGGTTGTAGTACTAGTAATAATATGTAAGGATTGCATATGTATGTGTACTTGGGTTCCTTTTGGTCTTTGGTTTGGTTTGGTTTTAGTGGTGCTGGTTGCCCCTTCGCAATCAGTATATCTGTGGTATAAAGTGCCTATATGGTATGTTATGTATGTGTGTATTGTGTGTATGTACGTATTCGAGTGTATATCTTCCTTCTGGGCTTGCTTAAACGTAATGCTAAGTATATATGTATATAATATATATGTATGTATGCCTATGACTAAACATATGCACTCATACTGGAATTTGGTATTCTATTGTCTGTATCTGGTCTATGTCTTGTTTCAAGAGCAGTGTCTACATTTGCATGCAACACATGACTGGTCCATTGTCTATACTTGTAGACAGCTTCCTTCACTCACATCATCACGTACATCTATGCATATGCACGTCGAAGATGGTGGATGCTGAATGGAAATGGATGTCTGAGGGTACCTTGCGTGGAACCTCTCTCTCTCTCTCTCCAATCCAACTCAGCATGGATTGTGTGTGTGTGTGTGTGTGTGTGTGTGTGTGTGTGTGTGGAAGTTGTGTTGGTAAGTAGGTAAGTCGTAAGTAATGTCATCATTCATCATTCTGTCTTAAGACGACTCGCTCTCTAAAATCCTTTTAAGTAATCATTCACTTTCCATAGTGCACACAGCACACTTTCCTTCCCTGCGTCTCGGCCCTTTCTCTTCCGGCTTTTCTCCTTTCTCTCTTCCCGTCTCCTCAACATGTTTCTAATTCTTGTTCGAAAATCCCTTCCTTTACTATTCTACTACTCTTTTCTATCCTTTTCTCCAAAAAATCATTAATTCTCAATTAAATTTTAGTATTTATGGTAAATTTGAATATTTAATCGAGGAGTATATAGTAGGGTGTTGGTGGTCTACATATGTATGTACACCTTTCAAAAGAAAAGCATGTGATCATTCCTTCACGTAGTTTAATTGTATACACATGCAATGCGTCCTTGTCTGAGATGGTGAGTGGGTGAAAACATTTTATGGAGTTTTAATTATCTTTCCCCATGTCATCATCCGGATATGCCTTGAATCAGAATCTTTTACCTTTCACAGTTCGTCGGATTACTGTCCTCTATAGGAGAGAGTAGTAGCTCTGCATGCTGCTGCTTTCAACCCCTTTGTCGGGGATGTGCTCAGCATTGCATTAGTAATTAATTATTCATTCCATAATTTGATTTAAATTAACTAGGCGGGTCACGGACCATACATAGGTAGTTTGGGGTTGGGAAGTAGTACGTTGGCTGTACTGTCGAGTTACTCAGTACAATAGAGGTATCCAAGACTTGGAGTCAATAATAGTTTCGTCGGACCAACAATTAAATTGGAAAAGGAGGTAAAAAATTTGTAAATATGTAAGATTTTAAGGATAAGCTCCATATATGTTCAAGTGCTACTTATACTGAGCCCGAGTGGGCGTTCACTTTCTACAGTCTCCGATAATGGGGATGCTGGGCGTGAGACGGGAGACAGAAGGCCCATTGCTTCGCTCCATTTCTTGTATTTTGTCTCCTTCATTAACTCTGAGAGTCTTTCTGTACAATCACAGAGATTATACGGCTGGTACTTGAGTCGATGGAGGGACGTGCTCAGATTACGATACGATTGTTTCGTGCGGTTATCGGCAACTTTTGTTTCCGTTGCTAATTGTCATGTATGTTTGTTTTTGCAGGTTACCATGCACGAGGTATGCGAGCAGTTCAGAAAATGTGAACTGCTGGGAAACCGCATGGCCACTGTCACTGTGCTTGACAGTCGAGTGGCGATTTGTGTTAGTTTTTCGTGATACTTTTGTAGTGTGTATGTATTTAAATGTAATCCAGTGTTTTTTTCTTCGTGTGGCTCATTCATGTGCTGAATGAAACTTCGCTCCGCCAACTTGTGTGAACTCATAATTGTCTCTGTTTGCATTTTGAGGGGCTGAGTACACTTTGGAGAGCAAGGGGGGTTTGCTTATTTTATTTTTTTGGGAGAAAAGTTAATGATTTGTTCGCTAATTGATTTGTAGGGGATTGTCGACGTGAGATGGTACATTATCGTTATTTGTTGTGGTTGTTGGGGTGGGTGGAATAGTGGATTAGTTGTCGGGGCATGGGTATAGGCAGTCAATTAGGTTTTTGGGCGGAAACCATGTTGAGTCCTTGGATGTATTTAAAATGGTTATGATGTCGTAAAACCGGGGCTTTGGGCTAGGATTTTAGAATTTGGGAATTTAGTGGGAAAGTAAAAGGTACGACTGACTGCTTCTTTGTGGCCTTTTAGTAAGCTAGTCATTCTTCTTCATCCTCGTTCTTGTAGTTAACATAGCGAACGGAGGATTTTTCACCCAGCACTAGAGACTGTTGTTCGTCTTTGGTGGGCGGGGACTTCAACATAAACAGGAATGGAGCGTAGATAAAATTAATGATGGCGATACCAAAGAGCATCCATTCAAATCCAATGTTTTTCACCAAAGTCCCACTCATGGCTGGTCCTGTAACGAGAAAGGGGAGAATGGACAATTATCCGCCAGACCACCATTCAACGAGCTATCATTATTTCCGACTCAAGCTACTCTCCTAAGCATTTCCGACATTTCAGGAAAAAAGGAAAAGGAAATCGTTCACCATCATTTACAAAAATAATTCAAAATAAAGGGGACATGGGATAGCTCCCGAGTACATTGGAATTTACAATAGATCCCGAAAAACCAGTCTGAAATCTCTACAAGGGAAGGAAATAGACTCAATATTTTCTGATAAACCTTAAAATAAATCGGAGGATCAAAAAAGGCGTACCAATAGCGAAACCGAGGCAAAAGGCGACATCGCCGATTGCATAGACGGACCCGTACACGGCGGCATGTCGAATATCTACTAAATATCCCAACTCTGGCATCATGGAGCTGTCAACCATCCCAATGGCAAAGCCGAGTCCCGCATTAGGTGCAATCAGATGATGAATGTTGGTCGCCAGCGGAATCTATGACACGTGTAAGAGGCTTGAAAGTAATGAATTTATGGGAAGGACTCTCTGAGCTCCCTTCATTAAAAGATTATTTAGGGAATTAAGCTGGTGAACAAACTTACAAGCATGAGACAAATGCCAATGACAATAAGTCCTATCATTGCTGCTAGCCATCTATTCGAGAACACATTAATCACATTGTAAATAAGAGTGAGAAGAAACCACCTCATTTCTTGTCTACCGTCCCCGAGTAAAAAGCATGTAAATTTAAAATGCTTCCAAGGCTTTACACCGAGACTTTAGTGAGCTGCTTCTCTACCTGCCGATTCGGTGACCCAGGGGTCCAAATAGATTCGTCCCAATAAGGTATGAAATGGATGCGGGCAGAAACGCTGCACCCAATTGCCATTTTGGTGTGGCCATCGTGTCCATCATCCAGATCGGGAGGGAAGGTTCCAACATTGCAATGCCCATATTAGCAAACGTGATGGCTCCTGAAAGTGTCCCATGGGATTGCTTACACATATTGTCTAGGATGTTGTTTCATGGGAATAATTGAGTAAACCTGCATGCATGACGGTTCTGGACGATATGTACCTGCAGCGACAATGATGTATGGATCCTTGAGAAGAGCCTTTAAAGATGGTGGCTCCGACTCGTGCCGTTCAATGGCGGGCTGGAGAACTAGCAACTGAAGCACTGTAACGAACCAATCCATTTGACACGCATCATCAGTGCTTTCATGCCTTTCTCTCACAAGTCACTCATGCATAGGATTAGAAAGTCAATCGACACTCACAGCCGTCACCGAGAGCCAAGCAGGCCAGTATGAGGAAGGGTGCCGTCTTCCCCACGAACTCGTACATCACCCCTCCAAACGGTGGTCCGATCAGGACGCCCAAAGCCAATCCTCCAAGTGCAACTCCCATCGCATTTCCACGCTCCTGGTCATTCGGGTAGCGCTCCGCCAGCATCCCCATCCCTTCCATTTCCCCCAATATTGTATTTACTTCACGCTCAAACTATTTCATCTCATGGATTTTTATGCTTTATAATTACATAATCACTGCGTGGGAGTCAAGTTGACGGACTTTCAAAGTCAGTATTTTCCCTAAATTCGTTATGACGTCTAAAAGTAACCTAATAATTAAACTGACCACTAGAGATGGAGTTGTCTGAACTTGTTACCTGAAACACTGGAGCAAGATGATCCAATTCCTTGCAGTGCTCGAGCCATAAATAGAACGCAGTACGATCTTCCAAACGCAAAAACTAGAAAGCATCAATTCATCAGTGTCAGATCGGCTTATCAGAATCAGACAAAGTTTGACTAATAGCCTCCAGAAACCCATGACAAAGCCATGAAGCCATTTCTAGCATGAAGCATCTCTTCATACAAAACACAGAAACAAGTATCGACGGAAAAAAAGGCTACTTACTGATTGTTGACAGAAACATAATCACAAAGCCAGTGAACATCGGGATGCTGTATCCAATTCTACAAAGAAAAGTACAAGTTCAACTATATGTACCATAAGTCACCAAATTCTTATTTACCATTTCTGAATTCTGATCCATTCAGACAAGAATAAAATCTTCTATTAAGAGGCAAAATGTGGTAGACCCAACGCAAGCTAAGAGCAAAGTGAGGTATATCAATAACTCAATGCAGTGTATTTGCCTCATTTTATTTTTATATGCCGCACTTTGCTTTTAGCCAGCGTTCTACCTCATTTTCCTTCTTAAAAGACGGCATGTAAGAATTTTATGAATTCAAAAAAGAAAACTAGAACTCGTAGGAACCATCACTATAAGAAAACTGCATGAATGCAAGTACTATTACCGATTAGTTAATGGTCCGACAAAGGGATTGGCCAGTAGCTGAACAAAAGCTTTTGAGGCAAACATAACGCCAACCTCCACATTCTCATCGAGAAGCTCCTCATGTTTCGTCCTTTTAGGAGGCTTCGTTGGTCCGGATGCGGTGGTGACTATTGTTCCGAAACTATCATCTAAATGGATTCATTCGTTCAATGAATAAATAAAGTAAATAAAAGTACTATCACATGTAATCCTGTCTACACGGGGTACTTGTAGAATTTATTGATTTATCACCCACCTAGTGTTACCTAAATAAGCTAATCTACTCAAATCCACCCGTGATCAGTAATAAGCCATAAAATTTACACGCGAAGTACAATATTGTACATCGTAAAACAAATGAGGATAGTGGGTGGAATAGGGTTAGCAGAACCGGACCAGAACCAAAACCGATGTTTGGTTTCTAAATCCACAAAACCCAAAATTTTGGTTCTTCAAAAATGGGGTTAAAAAATCAAAATTATTGTAAAAATATAGCAACAGCTTTTTCTTAATAGGCAACTGTTCTTTTGCTATTCTTCCAACGTAATTTTTAATTTCATAAATTAAGTAAGGCAGTTTACTACGTTTAAGGGATTTATTTCCCTACACTAATTGAAAAAGTAATTAAACTTTGCCATGCAAATGAGCTTCGTATGAGTTTTTTGCCACAGTAAGAACAAGAACCGGACTCGGTTCTGGGAAGATTCAAAGAACCGGAAATGCCATCCGGTTTTTTGAGACTTGGATTTTCCATCAACCCTAAAGGAAGAAGTATACAGAAACGAAAAATACCGAGAATTTAGCGGTGAATGCGAGAATGTGGAATCGAACGATTGTACATAGATTGCCTACGATCGGAAAAAATCCTCTTAGAAAAATTTGAATATTACTTTCCACAATACACCCGAAGTTTAGTTCATTTGTTGTAATAGTTTCATAAGAGCTTTACAAAAATTTAATTCTAACTAAATTCTTCTTTCTTTGGAGCAAATATCTGTGTACTTCTATATCTAGCGTAATGCTAAAAAAATAATGACTCAAATCCCTTAAATATTTTGCTTCTGCTTTGCTGGTTAACTGAATTTGCGCTTTCCTTCTTAGGAGTTTTCCTTAGGGGAATGTTTTCATAGTACATTGATTGATTCTCGGAATCAGATTACCACGCATTACACAACATTACGCAACATTCACTGGCGCTTGAAATCTTGAAAGAAGACTTACTTGAAGTAAATCCCGGTGTGCCTGGACTTGGAGTCAGGAAGGAAGTTTCACTGAGAGTGGGCGGTGGTGACGCCCCAATTTGCCAGGAAGTGTCGTTGTCCCCCTGATGTCGAATATCGTAGAGAAACTCCGGGATAATAGGAACTGAAATTTACAGATGAGAAAAAAAGAAAAGCGGAAAAAAATATCAGATGTGGAGGGAAAGCAATACGTAAGGACTGGAGAAAGTACACAAGAAAATACTTTCAATGGCGTTCATGACACATCACATCAATGACTAATGTGTGAGAGCTGACTGGCCAGTGAGCAACTGGATTTTATTCTCGGCAATTCATCCATCAGTCATCAATGGACGATGCGAGAGGACTTGGAGCTCTTGAAAGACCGTAAATTGAGTTTGACATTTGAAATTCTTTTTTCCTTTCCACACAACACAATTTCCCTCACCTTACACCTTCAATCCCCAAGTCTTATGTTTATTGTATTTACCATCAGCTTCAATTTACTATAATGGAGCCCGTTTTACTCTGAACGTGAGTCAAGCATCCAGCTAAGGCAATCAAAAGACAAACTGATCAGATACATACAGCTATGCATCTACCCTGCAATGGACCTACACGTGCTGGGCTCTCTACATATCTGTACTAGCCACGCCACGTCACATAACAACCGTAGGAATCGACTCCAGCGTGGGCTTCCAAACTTCCTACTTCCTATTCCCTCCGATTTCGTATTCCAACACTTACATTTTACACCATGTACCTCACCATTTGGAAGGCATAACCTTGCTTCTCCTTCATTCCTAGACTCCTCAACCGTTCAACAGATGTTTTCACAATCTTAAATACATACAAATACACTTTGAAAACTCCGTTTGATTAAACTATATCTGTGTAGACAAGACGAATTTCAAAGAGATCTTCGATCTGTTCAAGTCAACACAGACACACCCCAAGAGGTTAGATTCTATTCTTACCAGCAGTCTAAAGAATCTCGGATGAGGCTATTATAACTATTGTACTCTCTCGCTCTCAGCCTACCTCCACTACGGATAGCTCTCCTCAGACTGCTTACATCACTCCGTCTTACTACAACATTTCCAATGGATTTACTCGTAAAACTCCATGAAAGAGTGAAAAGAAAAGCCAAAGCCAAAGCCGAAGTTAAAGCCCACGGAAGTGAGCGTGTGAGAGTGAATAAATAATAAAGTCAAGGCTACAGGAGGGAATTTTGATGTGAAGAACATGGACTCGACGATAAAAAATTACGTACAAATCACAACAACAAAAACTAAATCTCCTCCTTGCCCTACCTCCGCGTCTCCTAGCCACCGTCATCCCACTGCTCTTAGCCATTTAATGCATTATTATTACCATTATCACTCTCCAAACTACGAGCATAATAGAAAGATCATCGTCCTCCTCCTCGAGGACCTCAGATGAGCAGCTCTTCGAACTGAATGAAATTTTTCCAAGCTCTGGAGAAGTCTACTCTACCCTCAGCATCTGGAGGTCCGTGGCGTTGGAAAACCCGGAAAAGTGAAGTCGTGTTGCAGTCTCCACACACTACATAAATGCAATGGCTCGGTACTTGCGGGAGTCTGTAGGTGTAGATCTGTAGATGTGGTGGATGGATGGTGGGATAGATTTTGGATGAGACTGTCGGGACGGAGCGGAAATCCGAGCTACAGAAGGACTGGAGGCCACATTTTCCCACTTTCCCCATTGCCCTCAGTGTAAAAAATCTTGCCCACCACTTGGAAGTGAACACTCAAGGCGAACCTATGAATATATAGAGGCAGCAAGCAAAGTTCACTTTCTCACTCACATTGCTCTCCTTCCCCGGTACCCTCTCCCCACTTTCCACTTTCCACTCCAATATTCTCCTGCCTCCCTGCTTCCCTGCCTCCTTCCCTGTCTCTCTCTCTCTCTCTCTCTGTCTATACGTACTGTTATTTTCATTTCATGGGATTCCTCCTAATCAATTCAGCACACTACAATAAATTTTATTGATTTGCCATTGACTTCTCACTACATATAAAAATTCCTTTATCAACCAACTCAAACTCATGCTGAGTTCAACTCAACAGCATACGTTTATGGAACGGTAGAAGATTTCAACTTCACTTTCCTCAATTGCCTCTTCTCTACAGCATCCCGATTTTTAACTCTGTTTTTACACTCGGTTCTTTCTTTCCCCACAGCCCAGACTTGAAAAGTCTTCTATCCATCCATCTATCCATCCACCGATCCATCCATCCATCCAGGTATCTCCAAATCTTACCTTCCAGGCAGTTCCACGCTATCTCCCATATAAGTACACCTATCATGGAACTATCCACACCAATCCAATCCAGAGCAATGAAATCCAATGCAATGTGCTCCCAGCCACCACTCTCTCCCATGATTTCCTCCATACACTTCTCTCAACTGGCCTTTGTAACGCTACATAGAACATGATGGTTATGGTCTCACTCCTGCTTCTACATGAATCTTTCCATATTTATCGTCGACATTGTACACTTGCCCAGAATCATACAGGAACACTAAACTATTTGAAAAGCGTCGCACTAACATAAAAATATATTTCCTTTTTCTTTCTATTTCATTATTCTCCGCTAATTCACTACTTTCTGTTCAAACAAGAGTCATGCACACTCTTACATGGGCATGCTATGATTAATGAACATTGAGTTCAATTTTAGGACTAATTAAAACGGAACTTGTACGCCAGTTTCATTCCAGCTGCAGAGAAAAAATGAATGTAGATAGACCTTCTAAGAAAAGAGCAAAAATTGAGATGTCTATATCCACACCAACTTTCAAAAAAGATCTAAGGAAGCCCATTTTTCTGTCTTACAATTAGGTAGAAATTACTTGTTAAGCTATTTAAGGAGGGCGATATAGTATGAAAAACTACAAGGCTAATCCCATTAAACTTTATAAGAAGAAAAAGCTAGGCCGCCGTGCTCATTTATAGTCACAGCTGTCGGAGCGCCGTCAGCTTTTCCATTCCATAATTATTGGAATATTTTAAGAGGTAGCTCGGAGCAATTGCCATTCAACTTTCAATTTGTGAGCCTGAAATATTGGACTGACAAAAAGACGGTTTATATGCAAAAATACATGGCAGGCTAGTGTGAAATACTGAATTTAATTTCATGATTAAAATTCATATTGTTATGTTGGTGACGGGAGGTGAAGGGATGTTGAGCTTAATTTATGCCCAGCTAGGTGCGGTGTAACGTGACAAGTACTTATGAAAGGGCAAGAGGACCTTTCTTCCGTATAGATAGACCCGTAAATGAGTAGGAGCGAAGAAAGTAGAAAAAGAGAAAGTGGAATATAAGTGATAAAAGTTTGAGGGGTGAAAGCCACATTTCCCATCGTCATCCTCCTTCTTTTTCCCAAGGAGTGCTCTTCTTAGTCTTCTTCTCCTTCGTCTTCCTTTATTCTTCCTGGCGTTCGTCATCCGCCTGATGCGACGTGTTGATGGCGAGAGTGGCTGAAGAGACGAGCTCATTTCGTATTCTTAACTCGTTGACCATAATATAACTTAGAAAATCCTCTAATGGACTTGGAACGTATCAAAATATCTGTGAGCCAGCTTGGTTTGGTGTGGTGTGTGGCCAGAGTGGGGTCTCTGTATGTAGTTCCGACTGTGGCTGATGCGAATGGCGAGAAAATACTTTCACTTGCTTTCCCCCCAGACTTTCTTGCTATAAGAGGACGCAATACATCCTCCCTGTGCTGTACACAACATGTGCCAAGGGTGTTGCTTCTGCCGTGCAGTACAGAATAGTATACGACGTATCCCCTTCCACTTTCACTTCCACTACAAGCCTATTCAATTCCAAATCCCAGATCATTTGCTAGCTAATCCAGAGTGAGTCCTCAGCCCAGTACTTCTACGACCTACAGCCCCGTCACTTGATTTCTAGAGGCAACTATAATCCCTCGTCCTTCAACTCTACAAATGCCATACACGTAGTTCCACAGTCACCGTCACCGTCCGATCCTTTCCCTTTGGAGCTTTCTCCATTTATTTCCTGACACTGCATCAAACCACTACAGTACTACACACCTCACCGCTCAACTCTATGAGTGTGAAACATAAATAAAGCTCAGGGTTTCCATGTATAAATATACACACACGCTGAAAGCTAGTACAGCTTTAGATCTGCTGACAGTGGCTCTTACCGTTTTAACCATTATGTATATGCAGTTATTACAGACGATTTGAAAATCATCCTTTTCTGAGACTACTTTCTAGCATTTCATAGCATAGGAGCATCTGTGTAGGAAAGAATGTATAAGACCCGGGACTAGCAGGGTGCTATTTACTCAACCAAAAAAGAATCAACTTGCGGGAGGCCTCTTCACATCATCTCCAAATAAGTTTAACACTAGTTGTTATTTAAGTGGAGGATATTCTCATGCAATTATTGTACGCATACTGTAGTACATTTAGTCCCTGAGGCTTAAGGCACTAGAATAAGCTCACTGCTAATAGCACACCTTGTTATTTCAGGCCCTAAGCCCATGGAGCTGTTAAAGCTTTCACTCCCACCAAGTCCAACTATATGTAGAGCCATATCCGAAAATATATGGCAAGCATAGACAGCAACATATGCAGAGTGAACAAGCTACATAAATTGAGTCTTTAGACAAATCCATTCAGTCAACTCCACTTTGCTTTTGATCCTTTTCCCTTACCGACTTTCTCCATTAGAAAAATATTCATGAACTTTTTAATCAACTCCGAGTCTTGCTATGGAACAATTTCTTCCTCCCTTTGTCACCGTCAGCTTTACGTAGTGAAAGCATATTTTGGAGGCATTTGAAAGTTGTAATTAGAACTATCGCAATATGGAGATAATGATAGTGTTACTATCTATGATAAGTATTCTGAAATTAACCAATAGCATAGTGAAGAAGTACAGATTGGGCTTCATGTGATCAATCCAATTAATACAGTAATAATGGTGAAAGCCCGTAGGAAGACGAAGGCTGACTAAGACTTGGGATTAGCGTTAATTTGGGAACCGGAGGTTGAAATGCCAATAGGTATGAAAAAGTGAAGGGATGGAATACGTGCGGAAATGATGATTCGTTGGAGAATTGGAGTCGCAGACTGAGTAAGTCAGGGTATTCATGATAGAAAAAAGTGAGAAAAGCCTTACCGACGGTCGTCAGAAGCATATTGTCCAGAAGGAGAGCGATGGCAACGATAATGAGGACGAGTCTGCGGGATTCCCTGCAACCAGCGAACCATGCCGCACATGGCCATCCGGAGACGGCGTCTCCGACTGCTGTCATCTCCCTTCTCGTCAATCTCTTCCGATGGTCATCCGGCTCAGAGCATCATTTCACTGCTCCAAGCCGTTCAAGTTCTGTACAGGGACCAATATAGGAAAATACAATCCATTACAAATCACTCTATATTATTATATCAGCATTATCAGCTCTTTCGCATCTGTTATATGTCCCCGTCCGAAGGTAGGTAGGTAATTGCGTTTTTATCTTTTACTATTTTGTATCTTATCCTTCCCCTTGTCTTACAGTCAAGGCATTATCATCCAAATCAATAAATTACAAGCCCATTTCACCAACAAGAACTTCTAGGTTCATTTCTACGGATGGTTGACATCAAAAGTCAAGATCAATCAATTAGCCTAATACGCTTGTGGTTACTTTCTCTATGAAAATCATTGGACGTTAAGATATAAGCGTAATTATTCTAAGCCGATTCCCCAATTCATTTGGTTCACTGGCACATACTCTTGAAGACCACTGCAGCCAGACACTGTAGCAACTAAAATACGTACATATATTAGAATGGAATACAGTACTTACATCGCAGGAGAACCACTTATCTCAATTTTCATACTTATGCACAGCATTCGAAAACAATGTGCAACTGAATATTCTATGCTACATACATACCTATTATTTATTTGATCAGGAAGCTAATAACTGTCATCATATTTTGAGGTTGCTAATTATTATTTGTTGTTGCTGCAGTAGCCCAATTCCCATGCTATTGGGCAACTTACTTCTCATTTATTAACCTTTACTAATTCCTGTTACACAATTTCTATAGTCATAACAATCGGCATCTTTTTAAGGCAGTTAGCAATATTTGAAATAAGAGAAACATTTATACTTGGTCGTACGGCAACTTCTATTTTATCCTATTATATTATGAGTATCCTAAAGCTGAATGCCTTTAATATTTTGTTTTATGCAATTACGTACATTATTCTAATACAAACTACACTATATACAGTCCGTATATGAGATATAGGAAAAATACACGCTGTTAGTGATTTCAGTACATGCACTATAAACACTACATATTTGCATATAGCATCCAATTTAGCCCATCTACAGAACCTACATATATCAGGGAAAGTTATTGAGGTAAAAGTCTTGTATTTAAGCACACGAAACTGATTCAAATAATGACAACTAAGCTAAAAGGAAACCCCCCACTCAGGGCTAAAGAGCTCCTACAAAATGTATAATTTCCCGAATCATACATTTCTCGTTTTAAAAAAGTTGTTTGACTTCTTTCCCCGATGTCGGCCGCAGTTCCCACAAAGCTTTAACAGTTCAATTATATTCTCAAATAAAGTTACTACTCACTCTATTATTATAGTACCTTACAAGAGGAGCGGTATTTTATGTAATGCAAGTGCAATGCACAGTACTCTTACGTGGTTTGCTCCAATTTTGGAGTTATACAACTAGGATTATAATCACTGATAAGTTTTTCTCCCAGAGTGTTTGGTTTCGAAGTTGAAGTAAAAGTTTTAAAGAAGTAGTCAGGAAGTGCATGAAAGTCAGGTCACAGACAGAGTGCCAGACATTCCCACTTAATTCCCAATATTTGATTGCTGAATTCAATTATTGCATGTATTTCTTTGGACGACATGAAACATGGACAGGCCGTCTAAAAATAATTGAGCAAGTGACTTTGATAAATTCATTGAGAGCGAGGCTGAAGGTACTTAAACTACACAGCAGTGCCGGTAGGTATAACTACTCATTTTTTGAGCTGCCTGTATACTTGTATGTAGACAGTAGTCTTTTAGTGTGGCCCACAATATTGTATGATCATACTGGTATAGCATAGTACGTGGAAGACGAGTAGTGGAGAGCAAAGGAAGAATGACAGGAAGAAGTGGACTCCTATGCATCACTCCACTCACTCCCATAATAAGCTCCACATATAGAAGAGAGCGATGCAGACGAAAAAAGAGAGACACATACATTCTTGACGATAAAGGAAGAGGGTACTTGACTCATCGTTCAACTCTTCAGAAACAGATTCTTATTGTACTCCTAATGACAGCATCCTTTCTCTTTCTACACGTAGGACTCATGTTCTATCTATGTATGCCAGCCAGGATGCAATACTTGGTGGATGGTGGATGTATCTATAAATCCCCACACAAGCAAAAGCAACATGCTCGGTTGTTGAGAGTATTGATTACGCTTAGCAAAGTCATTTACTTCCCAATCATTGTTCAGTTTTAAGTGACCACGGAAGAAGTCCTAGAACTCAATGGATATGCTACGTCCGGCTGAGTGAACAAAGTCAATCAAAAATCTTTTTTCGATGAGCAAGACGAGACTCGTATCAGTGCTTCAGGCCATGCTTTCTCCCTCCCTCTCCTACCTGTCCACATCCAAGTCCAGGACATTATGTACATTAATATGTAAGCAGCTTTCACAATCCCTTCGCTCCTTATATAAGCCTTGTCCATCGTCCGAATCAATCATCAAACATTTACGTCAAAGCACTTAACTCTTTTACCTCTTCTGTCTCTTTTAAATTATTTTTATAAAAATCTTAAAAGCTTTGAGTTAGCAGGCTTCTCGACAAATCTGGACAGCAACATTAATTTTTGAAGGACCCCCATGGGACGGGTAGGACAGTAAAGGTAAAGGTAGCATACAATTCTTCATAAAAGTTGTAAGAAAGAAATCCCTGGAACTGTTTATTCCACTGCAGCGCACTGTCAACATTACGATGTGCACGGTTCAATATCGTAAAGTACCTGGGCAATTCCCTACCTACTTAAGTGTTTAAACCTGTGAGTGAAAGTATGGGTAAAAGTTATGTGCTACGCGTTTCGCATGAGATGGGAAAGTATACTTACTGGCTTCTGGATTTGTTATCTAGTGCAGTGCATCCGATGCCGCCTCAGCTGTGGAGAAAGCAGTGCAAATATCATTACACGTTAGATTTTTCCAAATAAGTTCCTCTCTAAACTTTTCTCTTTTGATCTCTAATCTCTCTTGCTCGCTCGCTTTCTTTAAGGTTTTTTTTGTGCCTCCACAAATCTCCACAAAGATTGTCTCCCTTTGACATGATTAGTACGTATCTACACACTCAGTGCTCGCTCATTCAATCATGGAATTTGTCGGGCTTCATTGGTTGGATGGGAAGGTTGACTCGAGTGCAGTTAGGAGACTGCACAGGCGGTGGAGGACGAGCCCCACATACCACACATAACTTTGCTTTCCCTTTGAGCCTTTGAGTTCCATTGAAGGAAGGCGTAAGAGTAGTGAGTAATCAAGAATAAAGAATCCTCCTTCCAAGAACATGTCATCACCTAGACTACGGTCCTTTAGTCATGCCGACAACTATTAACGAGACACAAGTTTCGTCACCTGAAATAAATTGAATCAAGTCGGGCGCTCTAGTCTCTTGTAAAGCCAATTTACTTACTGTCTCTATCGTTTTATAAGCCATTAAAGCTCTTCCATCCACTGAGCACTCCATACTTTCTCTTTTCCCCTTTCGCATCTTTGTATCTGTGGAGTTAGTATGAGCCACACTGTCTTGCTCTCGTCTGATCAAACTCTTATTTATTTCTAGACAGTGATACTTCATACATCTACCTACCTGTTCCTTGTGCGTCTGCCTAATAAAATTTTCCAAAAATAAATTGATTGCACATCCAACGCATTTTACATCTAGTCGCTCAGAATTCTTAGAGAATAGTGGCATGATATCGATTTCCTTTATGCTCGCTTATTGCTATTTCCTATGCATGTACACACGTTAATTCCAACGCTGTAGTACTAACTATGTAGAATGCGTGAGAGTGTATACATACATATGTGTATCGTGGGTGGTTATTAGCACAAGTAAAAATTACGTAAAATAAGAAGAGACAGGACAAACACTAATATTGAGAGCAGCCCGACAGTGCAGTTCACGGGGTACGTCGATAATTTTGTTAGCTAATACAAATAGGTATATATAGAAGCCCAAAGTTGTGTTTGTTGAGCAGGGAATTTTAGTTCTAGTTGCTGATATGTATATAGTGCAGAACAGCTGCTTTAAAATGTTGACTTAAGGAAAAATCAGATTAATGATGGAAGATCAGCTAGCGTTCGTTATGATTTTTATACGACCTAATTATATACATACAATTAAAGCGTGCTGTATCTTACGTAATTTGGCCTTTGCTTAGCTCAACAAATGTACATACATAAATCGGCAGTATAATTAATTAAATCGGCAGTTAATCTCAGTGAGCATGGCATCAGCATCAGCAGTTTTCACTATTTAAAAACAAACTCCCCATCTGTTGGATTGAAGATTGGCAGATTTTTGCCCAATACTGGCATTTTCGCATATAAATCACAGCTGACTAATTTAACGAATTACAAAGCTTGTGATTCTCCTGTAACCATCTTCCATGTACTTGCAGTAGGTTATTAATTTACCCGCCGCTTTACGAAGGAAAAAACATTTTTCATAATTCAGTGACAAACTGCCGAATTTCAAATCAAATGAACTGCCTATTCAGGTACAACCTTAACTATAATAAACCCAACACCCTTTCCAATTTCCCAATTTCCGATTTTCCTATTCCTTTTAATGCTCCACTTTTGTTTCTGCATTGTAGATTGTAGTGTCTATAAGGATTCTAAATGCTGAATAAAAGAAACTTGGAAATGTCGGGGGTTGTATGGTACTTCTACACGTATACTACCTAGCATGGTGTAGTTTGGAGATCTTGAAGCGACGACCATGTATACGGAACGGAGAGAAAGAGAAAGCATGAAAGTCCTACAGACTAAAGGAAGTCTAACTACAGAAATACATACTCCGTCATATCAGAAGAAGAGAGCAATATGTACAGATTACAGGCAGACAATGAAAATAGCGATTTCTTCCATCACACGATTCAAAGATCTACACAACCTTCAAAATTGAAGACAAAGATGCTTCCTCTCTGTTTACTTATGCTTGGGGCTTGCACAACTTTTGTGTCCAATGGATCTACTTCCCTTGCTTCCTACTAACAGACATGAAATCTAGGAAACCTAAGAGAGTTTCAATATTTGGGATACACACTTGATAAATTTCAACTTTGAACTGTGGGAACAATAATAATCAGGAGTGTATCATACGTCAAGGTTATTGGTTTATAGTTCCAGTGCAGTGATTCAAGTGTAAAAACAGGCGTCTTTTCCGACGGTCTATTGTCGTTCCCTGTCACTGATATACTCGTGTCTACCTACCTACATTCTCGGGAGGACCGTCATAGCAGAAACGGCAAAAAAAATGGGAACGGTAAATAATGTGTCAGGATTTCGAAAATATGTACTCCAGTTTTGGGCTTATTGCTTATAATCCTTCCATTTGTTTCTCCTTCCACTCGCTAGTTGCTATAATCTTGAAAACTTTTCCTTCTGAAATTCATAGCGAATTTACTCATTTGCATTCGCATAGTTTCCCTGAATGCCTCATTTTCTTCATATTTCTCATTAAGGAGGCGCGATCAGATTTCTCATGTAATTCAATTTCTGCCTCTTAAGCAGTTATAAAATTAGTAGAAATTACTTATCACCTCCAAGATTTGAAATATTAATTTGCTATGATAACATCTATACAATCCTGCGAATTAGAATCCTATTCATCCGGCTATGGCTAAGGAGCTTGTGCACTTGGTTTATTGCAAGATAATTTTGTTGCCTAGTTTCTTATTGATACACAGTCGCCGTAGTATTTTATAGAATTGATATGTATTGAAATCACATATTATTGTTCTTTCTGTGCAAAAGTATTTAGAATAAAGTTCCTAATCCTTCTATATATATATATTAAGCTCCAAACGGCGCAACGTAATTAATTATTTTATTGGGTTATGTAATTAAGAGCGCATCTTCATCCATGCAATTTGATCTTAGTCTCAAAATAATTCTATAGCAAGAATCGAGCTCGTAAATAACGTAGGATGAATTACTAAAGTTAGCAGTAGTTTCCAAACATCTTTATGATTTTTACTGCAAAATGTATAACAGAAAACTTTGTACCATGGGAAACTACCCACGTATTTTTAGATTAATGTGCGGATGGTAGATTATGGACCCTGTAATACCTTGAGACTGTTAACACATTAAGTTTTGGGAGAAATCACACTGAAATATACCTACCTAAGTGTATTGAAATAGCAAAATAAAAACGGCCTGCAGAAAATGACTACAGCCGCTATGCATATACATACATACACAATAAGCAAACTATTTAGAATTCAAAGTTTTTTTGCATGTAATTTTCCACTACAACTAGTCTCAATCAATCATCTTGTGACACTAACGTGGAAGTAATCAGATTTTTTACTGAACAACCATAGCAAATGAATGAATTTTAAAGCTCAGATAATTTAACGTGAATGATTTAGACTCCTACGAACTGTTCAATCCTCTGCGCTCTGGTTGACGCTGTAGGAGCTAGATCACAGGAGGTTCTTACAACATGCGTAAAAAATGCGTTTCTGTTCATCATACAGATACTTTTCTACTCAGAGCCCAGCTGACTCAATATACATAAAATACGACGGCTGTCATAATTCAACTATCTACATTTCATTGTGTGCTTTAATTCAACTTCCAACCAAGAAAACTAGAAAACCCCCGAATTCCTTCAGATGACAGTTCAAATGGGCCAATTTATCTTTGAAAATACATTTTGGACTTTGTTCTATGTAGATCCAAATGATGGGTATTCTAATAGTGACCGTTGCACATACTTTTTTTAATAACGTAAGATATGGGCAATTTACACTTTACTGGACGTCTTTCTTGACTGCTATCGCACGTCAGCTTTCCTTTAAGATTGCTTTTTTGATGTTCTAATTACGTTGATAATATTAACTTTTTTTAATGCTACAATTCACTGGTACTGGCAGTGAAAATCGTCAAGACCCGACGCACAAAGCTTTGAAAGTATTATATTTTTAACAATGACTCTGCACCTGCCTTTGTGTACACTAACGACTAACCATGCCCATACAAATCTCCTGTACTACAAGATTTTTCTTAATTTAGTTATCTGTACATTAGGATTATCTCGGAGCAAATATTTGAGTTATTTTCATTGCGCTCTCCGTCACTCAAACTCCGTCGTAAGGATCCTTGAGCCTTTTTTTAACATAAAAACGGTACATACGTATTCTTTAGAAATACTTCTTAGATCCAGAGAAACATGGATACAAAACAGAGTCGAGCAAAGCACTCTGAAAATGAAAGTAAAAATGACTGGATGGGAAATCTGATGGATACATCTTGTATGACTTCTATACAAGGAATCCCTGTCAATGGGAACAAGCATGCCTTTTGTTGGGAAGGAGCAACTAATAACTATTGACTATACAATCTTAACATACAAGTGTACAAAAGATGCACGGTAGTGTGCGTGAAATCAATAATTTTCTTTTCTTTTATCTTACCTGAAAATTAATCTTTTGCTTCACATCCTCGTCTCCATCAGATATAATGTCACATTGCACAGTAAATGAAATTCCTTCAGACCATCGTCACTCAATCTTTGTTCAAGTACCCTTAAGTTGATTTCAAATAGTCCATTATTATTTTATTGGCCTTTAATACGAAAAATCAACTCAGTACAGAAAATTAAGCTCTAATTAGCTAAACGTAAAAAAAACCTCTTTCTGTAGAAATCTGTTAATTAGTAGTCTGTCAATTGTCAGCAAACTCAAACTTAAATAATTACAATACTAAAAAAAAGATTTAATGGGATACAACAATAATAAACGCACATTACAATTGACTAAATTACAATTCACAATATTCTTAACTGCTACTGACTACTACGTAGAAGTGCCCTAAGTGAATATCCCAGAATTGTAGACTGTGCGTTTGATATTTAAAGAATCACAATGTTGGGAGATTTGTATTTAAAAGTTTTGTCTCCTTGAATTACTTTCTATGCTGATTGTGAGATGGAAAAGAAGCACAAAAGAGATAATAAAGTCGAAATAAGAGAAGAATGAAGGACAAGAATTGAGAAGATGTACCTTTGAATTGAAAGGAAAGCTAGAGTCGACGGAACAGTGACGAGTTTCCAGTGGGTAAGTTTGTTTTGGTGTGTGAAATGACGAGAAAGGGAAAAGTAGCGCTGAGTTGTGCAGCCGCTAGGGGCTGAAGCTCGACTGAAGGGAAAGATAGTGATGCATGAAAGTTTACTGCGATTCCCTCCTTATAAGAATCCTCACTGTCTGACGTCCTCGAGTTTGCTCTTCATGCCTCATGCTTCGAACTTGATCTCTCATCTCTTCTCAGCAGTCCAACGAGTCAAATACCAACAGCCAACTGCCACCAACCAAATCAAACCAAACCGAATGAACCAAGGAGTGAGGAGCGAGCATTAGAGGCTGTACTCTCCTCAGCCCAGCGTTTAGCACATTTCGCCCTTCCACACAACCAAGCTACCGTTACCGTCTTAACCAATTATTATAATAGAGCACTTAATTAAGCATCATCTCTTTCCAACTCGTCTGCATACGTGGGTACATCTATTCCGTAAATCTTCATCGCCCTCCCGTCCAGACGATTAGGAGTGAGGATCGTATTAAATGGAGACAGAGAGGCCCTTCCTTACGGTTGTGGCTCTCCGGCGGGGTCTGCAGAGCATCCTTTATTGCACCTGTCGTCGTTACATCCTCAAATTTCTGTCTTTAAACAATAACTGACTGGAGTGTGGGCCCCGCTCACTTAAACTACAACGCTCGAGACTGGACTAACGATACAAAATATCATCGTCTCTGACGTGAGCACCGTACGCGTAAGGAGCTTACCGTAATAAAGAAAGTGGAAAATGTCCCAAAACTCCCAAGACTTCTAGAGAGGTTTTCAGCTGGATGGGACTTGTAATGAAGCATGTCCTTCCCTAAGTGCCTAATCTGGATTGCGACGTTGTAACTCCACTGTTTCTATTTCTGTGTGCCAAGGAAGCAGGGGCTAAAGCCTTGACGAGCTAAGCGGTGAAAGTGAAAATGAAAGTATAGGGAGAGCGCATAAAATCCCCACTTCTTCTCTCCTTAACTGAGGAAACTGATTTAAAAAATTGCTTTAAATATAGGAACGGCATGACGCCACTGTTTTGACTACTAAATTACTGTGACTGTACTGTGATGTGCGTAAGTAAGGGGTGCATGCCTGGATAGCACGGTCAAGTATAGTGCAGTCTGCTCCCTGGAAGACTCTTTGGTTCCAAAATTCCCGATGCCACTGGATTTTTTGAGTGGCTCCTAGTCCTAAGTTGAGTAAAGTAGGGAATTATGGAGAGCTTGTCAAGGTAGAATAATGGGAAGGATGTTGACGAGGGAAAGGGATGGAAGTGTGGCGATGAGTGAAGCGATACATGGAAGATAGGCTCATCGGATAAGCGACTCAAGCGATGGGATGAGAACGAGGAGATGAGGGACGTGGAGGAAGAGGATGGCTCACACAGCTGACGAAGGATTGAATGCGAGAGACGAAGACAAGAAGGAAAAAAGTAGATGCATGAAGGAGCAATCAAGGGAGCAATCTAGGTAGAAAGTCAATAAAATAGAAATGGGTTCAGTTCGGTCAAGAGGCCATAGAGACAGGGCCAGACTATATAGCGCTATACTTTGCATTTCTCAATCTATCTCTACAGCTCCAGATTTTATCCACATTTTATCCATCCTGGCTGCTCCACTGCACTGCACTGTACTGCACTCCACTACACTACAGTTAGAGCCTCAGACGTTCCCAGTGAACGCGGATACACGGGATGCATAGGCCGGGCTGCATACGGAGCAGACATATTAGTGAGACGCATGAAGAATGACGAGTTGAGTGGTAACTATGTTTCATGTTCCAAGCTCATGTTCCTCCTTTCTCTCTCTCTCAGCCTCCGTCTGCACAGGAAGAAGGAGCAGAATAAAATAGAAATCCTTAGTGTTCCTTCAAGACACCAAAATCTATAATCTAATAGTAACATCTCCCCACGGAAATTCCGAGATTGTCAGTAGTCACAAAAGTCAGTGAAGATGTGAAGTAACAAGTGAAAAAGCTCCCTGAAACACAACAGAACATGAACATCCATCCCGCGAGTAGAACATGAATGATTCCATGTGGTTCCATCCTTCTCACAATCAGTCTTCCCTTCATCACTCCTCCCTTCCCCATCATCCCAACCAAAGTGCGTCTCTCTCCAAAGTCTTCTCTAAATACTCTTAAAAGACTCCAAGTAGGAACATTACAGAGTCAGGGTGAGATCTTAGCATCCCATTTGAATCCATTACTCCCACTTTCCGCTCCTTTACATCATTCTATCTGCTTTCCCTTTTATACCCATATGTACATACGTCACTATGAAAACCACTTCCACAATACTTGTATCTTGTCAATTAACTCTCTGTATCTGTTGGTCCTTTCCAGTTATATTTACAAGCCTTAAAATACCACTAGCTTATATATATAGATACATATATATATATAGGTACATGTCTTTAAAGTGTGGTAGTGCCCTAGCATTTACTATGGTACATATGTACATACGTGCTACGTCTTTTTGTACACTGTTGTAGTGTGAGGTCTGTAATGCGACTGACGATTATTATTATGATTAAGATGATGATTACATACACCCCTCAGTAGTGATATGCACGCTCAGTTCTGCCTGGAATCCTTTCCTCACTCGCCGTCGTAATTGACGGATAGGACAAGGGAGAAAGTCTACTCATACATGTAGTTGCAGGCATTCCCTTTTCGTAGCGTATTCATCATTCCCTCCAAGATTATTTCCTCTTTCCTCCTTCTTTTTCTTTGTCAAATAAAATAATGCCTCTCTTCAACTCCTCTACTACCATTTACCGTCCCTGTATTGCATACTTTTTGATAGCGCTCTCAAACAATATTCAGCACTATAGTGGAGTGTACCGTCTCCTGGCTTTTCTCTTGAATACCAGCCATAGCCTGCTATCTACAATCTACGCAGTGAGACAGCAAAATAATAACAGAAATAGTTCTACGACGGAGTACTATCTATCTCCTGCATTTCTTCTTGTCTTATTAATAATAGCTTATCCATCAATTTTTTTTTAAAATGACAATTAACTATCGATTTTAAAAATTAATATTAACTGAAACAAGGTAATTTCTTAGAACTGTAATTCAGAGCCTTTCGGCCACCTCTAATCTTTATTGAATCTAAAATGGTAAGCATACAATATGTGAATTTTTTGGACACGTTGGCCTCTAGTATATCGGGCTGTACTATGTACGCTTTACTTTAGTGATTTGAAACTTTTTTGAACAACCTATTGGTAGTCTGTTAATGAACTGCAATCTTCCACGTGCTGCGGCCCTATATTTTTTCCTTACCAAATTTTATCCAGTTAATTTATAAATTCTTGTATCTTGAGAGCTGAATACCGGCTGCTGGGGCTCCTTGATCTTTCCTCTCCAAATTGTCCACTGTTGTAGTAGAACTAAGTATTTGGTTATTATAGCATGTGCGTAATACTTTAAAACATTGGCAAAATCTATAATCTATGAAAAGCAAAGTTAGGCCTCATTTTTGAGCCTAACTAAACATAAATGTGTTATTCCTATGTATGTATGTGTAGCTCAAATTGATGCTTATGGCTTTAGTTTCAACCTTAAGTTTTACTTATTACTGATAGACCTCCACAAGAAAAAGTCTTATGCAGAAAATCCGTCCAGTTCTATCTGTATTTAACCGAAATTGTCGGAGTACTTTGGATTACGATGAAGATGATAAAAGACAGAAGTTCGGGAGTTGAGGGAAAAATGCTTAGCTATAATCATGGCTATACATACATTGTATGTATACCTAAGTCTTTACAACGTGTACACATCTCTTCTGTCAAAGGACTTATAAAAAACATGGTGATCATGTGAATAGATATTTGACAATTGAAACTTCCGAGTAATCCGTCTAGTGTCTGTAACTGTGAACATAATATATAGGTATGTGTTCACTCTTGTTGTACACTTGGCTACGCCACGATCTCAGTTCATTCTACGGAAATGTGGGATTACATAATGGCACAGTTCGGTACATGTGTACTCTGATGGCATGGCTCTCATTCTTTGCTTGGACATGGAAGCACAATAAAGATGATGTGATATGTCATGGAACCATGAAACTATGGACTAGTCGCTTCTATTTTCTCTTGTCATAACTAATGGTAGCTAAGTAGGTACTAACTGGGAGTAGATCGAGATTTGGATGGAACCACAAGAGCGCAATGATGAGACTCTTTCCTTTTGACTTTGAGCAGTCATTGCGAGCACATCTGATTATGTATGGGTATGTGGGCACTTTGCTTACGAGACTCATCCCAGACACACAGATATGAGAATTTGATTTCTTGTGTGGAAGTATCTTTCCTGAATCCTGAATCATTCGGAATCCTGACTTCATCTAACTTGACTTGACTCTTTCCTGCCGCTTTCTGCTCCATCCTTCCCTGCCCATTGTTAAAATCGCTTGTATGTGTGTGTACTTCTGTGGATGTATGGACATCTTGGCTTCATCTCCAGTATCAACATAGTCTTCCAGCCTCTTTGTGCTCCTATCATTAAAATACATGCTGGAAGTTACACATACCATGTATTTGTATCATATCATACAGCTTCAGCTCAATATCCAGTTCCAGTTTCACAAAGAGCAAGAGAAACTATGAGTTGTGAGCTAAAATTTCCAGAAAGGAAAGGGAAATCACTGAAAAAAATGAGAGGGGTCCACTTTACTTGTCGATATAATTATTGTAATATATATTAAGTATGGTCGCTTGTATTGAAAACGAAATTGATACAAAAATACCTGCTAACTGTGTGCATGTGAGCTTTGATTGATTGGAGCACTAGGAATAATAAATGTCTGAGAACAGGCCAAACTTTAAACTTTAAAGCATGCTGAATATTGACTGTGCTAGTGAACTAATAGGAAGTGCTGCTGATTGTGAGTTATTAATATTACGAATAAATAACACTAGTTTGAAAGATTTGGAATCAATTAAATGTACCAGCTTTGCAGTATTGGAAAATGGAGATTTATACTTTTAGTCTTAACTGTACCGGTATGAGGAGTGTGTACGTCAAAGTCAATGGCTATATAGGCTTGTTTTATTTCCTCTCGTGAAGGCACGCTCTCGTCTCAACTCATAACCCCACTGGAACATTATTGACTCTTTGCCATTTAGCCTCTGGTACTTTCACTGTACAACTTTACGTATATCCAACCCTGGTACATCGTCTATTTCTATAAGTATATTCCCTTAGTGAAACCGTTCCTAGAATGGATGAAAGACAAGACGCACAGGGTGCTCTTGAAACTCCCACCCGAATTCTCTTGTACACATACACAGTATATTAGGTATGTACATATGTACCGACATACAAGCAGACAGACCGAGAAAAGAGCGTGAGTTCATGTGAGTGAGTGGCATCCGGACAAAATACCCTTGGACAAAAATGCTGCCTTCAATGCTCCATTGGAACATAATACCCGCAGGTGATAGAAGACTGAATTTATCGTAGATTATACACATATGTAATTATTGTAAGTTCAGCGATGCAAATGAATTCTATGAAGATTTAAGTACAGATGCATAATTTTAAAATAATATTGACTCAATTGACACCTTGACCTTTTTTTCCCTGAAAGAATCAAAGGCTGAAGTATTGCATATAAAAAAGCCATTTAACCCGGTACACGCAGTTTTTTGTACACCGAATGCAAAAATGCAAACAGCGTGTCTACAAAGGGATGAACGAGCGAAATTACGAGTAGGCTATAAAAGAACTAAATAAAGTGAACGTAGCTTTATCACCATCTGTAGTGTCTTTAAATCTTTATATAATTGATTGGTATTGTATCATATGCACTTATGTATATGCAGAAAAAGTGAAACAAGAAGAAGCTGAACATAAAATGTATAATCTGCATTAATTCAGTCGTTTATTACTTGCGGATATTTCGTCCTATTTGAGCACTGAGGTCATTTTGTGAAAGGGTATTATGTCCGGCATTCGAGTGAGTTCCTTGAGCACCCATCCTTCTCTAGGATTCCTTTCCCCGTGGATGTTATGTGGCAGATAAATTCTCTTTGGTCGGTTCTTAGCTTCTATAATTATGCAGGGGCGCTTATGTACTTTCAAAGCTATCTTTACAATATTTTCTGTAGCTGTGTACGAAACTCAAGAAGTGAAGCAGATCACATCACAAAGAGCTGTATCGTCTTATCTTCACGTTTCAAGTGACCTTGAAGTATCAAAACTAATTGAAGATAAAGTACGACGTTTTCTGTTTTTGTTTAGATTTGCTTGTGCGACCAGTTATATGTACAAGTAGCTGGAAATTCCATTAGCTGCATTTGAATCGTTGCAATGATCTAAACTAAACAATCTACACCCTACGCATTAAAAATATGAATGGAAAGCCTCTATCCCTAACCCTCATAGATAGTTCGAAAGATTCCGGTCCAAATACTTTTTGGTGCTGTATGAGCCCCCGACAGGAGCCGAACGAATGAGACCAAAACAGTCTGCTTTAAAATCCTTATAATAAACTAACCATCATTTATCATTTTTTAGTTTTATGCAGTTTACAGAATAAGTATACATTTTAGTCCTAATTTCCTTCCTGCTGTTGCTGTTTGTATACATGAAAAAAAGAAGGAACTTTTTCAGCCATGTTCATCGCACTTTCAGCCTGGATCGTAACTCTTCGACTGGAACGTTTCCGTTTCCGACCACTACATCTCATTACTGTCACAGTATCACTAACAAAGGCCAAAACACAGTGGTTAGACATCTTACAACAGGCAACTCTAACGTTTTTAATTACTTAAATTCTTTTAGTTTTGGTAAGCTGAGTTGCAAACGTCCTGAAACACGAAGGCAGTGCAGATTGGACCAGTCGCGTGTCTGCCGTAATGGTAAAAACGTGTGGCGTGGGTGGCTGAATCAGAGACCCCTACATAAATAATTGGAAAAATAGTTGGAATGAAAATTGAAAGTTTTGAAATATGTATGTATGCCTTCATATTAAATTAAAATTTAATGAGGCAGAATCTATGAGTAAGATAGGAGTCAATTTTTTAAACATTTCACACGAGATTTTTAGATAACGTCTGGATTGTTTTTTTGTTCAGCGCCTAGTTAAAATCTCTATTGGGCTTGATTGGGCTTAGTACTGGAAATGGATATCGACTATACAAAATATAATATAACAGGAGCGACCTCTTGAAAAGTACATAATAATTTCACTTACGGCAAACAACGATCTACATAACAACTTTTGAAGAAGTTCATTGTTACTATTACGTGAGATTGTAGACGCAGTTACAAGCAATATCCAACAGCTTTAGTTTGTAGACCAGCAAAGTCTGCAAATAAAAACTTTATTAAGTCCCGGTTACACAATTGTAATTACTCTTCACTTAATTAAATACCGCTATATGTATATACTGGTGTTAGACACAATATCCCAGTTGGCACAGCTGTTCGTAATGAAGTCCAAAACTCTTCGCAAGCTTCGTAATATTGGATTTCGTTACTGTAGATGAACAATGTTCAATGTTCCCCAGCTATGCAAAGGATTTAGGACGTTTGACAGTTTCAGCAGCAAATTAGTTATGTAAAATATATTTTAATTTTGAAAATAAGAGAACAAGCATTCAAAATTAAGCACTAAATTTAAAATATAAGCAATAAGTATATACTTACATATGTTTGTATAAAACTAAGCAAATAATAATAATTTAATAAAAAATAACCTTCACTGACAATAATTACAAAACACCATACGAACATTGTATAATACGAATGGAAGACAGATAATGTGCAAATGAAGTTCCAACTCGAAAATTTACAGAAACTTGATTAAACTAGAAGTCATATGTTAAGTCTAACTCTAAAATGAGACAGCTAAAAATTTGAAGGGGCTGCCTGTAATGGATATATTTTGTAAAACAAATATGGATGTAACCGTTGAGTATACGAGATATCAATCATTTCCCTGATGTCTCACCTTCAAATAACGGGTCTCCGTCTTTGGCATACTATTTTTAAATTGGGTTTCTTAGTTTCTCTGCCTCAGTCTTGAATGTTTGTTGACTCAGCGCAGAAACTCAGACTACACGCTTGCATTTTCCATGTAAACAGGTAGGTATCTCTCTTTCCTCTGTATTTATGAAGGCATGAACTATTTGCTTTAATTCGTGGTTAGCCTGACACGAAAGATCAGCGTAGTTGACAAGGACACCAAGTGAAATAATACAGATGGCTCAAGGCTGTGCCTTCTGCATTTGAAAATATTAAATTAGATGTGCATTCAGACATAAATTTTCCTACGAATGTTCAACGATGAGTTGTCGGTTGCAACGGACGATGTCATTCAAGTGGAACTGGGACCTACGGGTGTCTTTATCCCGTGTACGATTAATCCCCGTGGAAAAGTAATGCATTGTAGTTGGTTTTATTCAAAGTAAGAGAAATTTTCTAATCACAGAATTACAACAAAAACGATTCGGTACTACTGACATATTCATATGACAAATATTCGTGTGAATAAATGAGTGTTTGTAGACAGTGCATTGTGCTTCCACGTGATGCTAGAAACATCTTACACTTCCACAGCTGAATCTTTCATCACATCGATTTGCATTCTCTTTAGTCAACACATGACTAGGCTGATGCTCTAGCCAGTGTGAAGAGCACGGTAGTGAAGGGAGGGGGCGAGAGTTAAGGAAACGAGATGGGAATTCGATTAATCTTTCTTTGACGGCGTTATTGTAGTAATTAGGTAGATCATTAGACTCGGCGTTATGCAGACATAACGTAAAATGGATGGTCTGGTATGTAGCTGTACAATAGAAATGATTTCGAAATGGAGGGACTGAATGGGCAGCGGAATGTAAGGTGCGGTGTTGGACGGGTTGGAGCTGGAATGGTTCGCGTAAGGCATGTAGACGGCAGACAGATAGGAGGCAAGATAGATGCAGAGCATGTCGAGGGAAGAAAAGATGAAAAGAAATAAAGAGGTTTGGGAAGGTTAGAGATACGGAGAGAGAATAGAGAGGAAACCTGTTGTTGAGCTGAGAAAGTGACTTGGTGGGTAATATAGGTCGCTGTCGGGAACACACCTCAAGTTCTTCACTGAAGCAAGAAGCTCACTTTGATGCTATTTAATTGAATATTTCCCCCTCACTCACTCTATCAAATTCAAAAGATTTTTTCACTCGTCCGCCCGCCCCAACTTTTTCCATAATACAAGATTTCTCTCTCCTTCCTCCCAGTCAACCAGCCACGTTCGGATCCACAGTCAGCCCACCAGCCACTCCAACCAGCAACCAGTACCACTAACCATGCGAGGACACGTCACACATTCTTCACAGAATCAGCGGCCTTTAAACATGTACCCGAATACTTGGGATATAGTGGCGGCGGAGATGCCGAGGTACCTGGTCATGCATGGCTCTGTAGATGCTTATAGATAAGCGTAGATCTTCACTTCTTTCTTAGTGTGTGTGTGCAAGATAGAGCGTACCGACAAGCGTGGATCTCTTGCCCTCATCATTCCAGTCAGTCTCTTGTCCATGTACGCAATTCCCAAATTTTAAACGAGCACATACACGTAGAACAGAGGGATGGGAATGGGAGCGCGTCGACACACAAAGATATCTATAAACGAAGAGTGAAAGTAGCAGCGAAAGGAAAGTACTACGCGTACGGCCTGCAATACGAAACGAATATATAGCGATACTTTACACTCAGTGTACTCCAACTTTTGCTTTTACTATCCTCTCTCGCACGGTGACTTCAGTTGAGTGAAATAGATTTTGCTCTTCACTCACAGTCCCACTTGATGTCTTCCCTTCTTCCTCCACAACTTTGTCCTCAGCACTCGATTCCATCGCATGAGTCCCTTCTCAAACATATTAACGCACAGAGCACTAGACCCACTACTACAATAGCCTACACCCGAAACAGGATTTTCCACACGTCACATTTCATGTTGAAGGCTGAAAGTAGGAAGTCAACTGATCGTTAGCCAAGTGCTCCATGAACTGAAGAACTCACAACGTCAACAATCTCAAATTGTGATTTGGGATTCTCCAATTTTCTATGATTTTCTATGACCTATCTCTTGGTTTTCGTTTAGTTCGAGTCGCAAGTTAAATTATTACGTTGTACAATGACGTACCTACACTCGGAGATCCAGCTCCAGATCGACACTACAAGGTATATTTCATCAATCTGATCTGATCACTATTTTCGATTCCTATTTGGATTCCATTGTTGAAGAACTTGGCTCGAGGACCGTGCCGTGTAGTTATATCGTTATTCCAGCAATTATAACTTTTTCCACATTCACCCACTTACCTCCCATCCATGCAACTACAGAGCTACGCCTACGGACTGACTCTCTAGGCTGTCTAACAGTACAATACAATTACAGTCCAACTTAAGGTTAAGTGAAGGGAAGGGAAATCTATTCCGGTCGTCTAGTGCTCCTGCTAATAGCAAATTCGTTAACTTGCTTCAAGTCCTCAGCCATCCAATTTCAGACTACAAAACCCAATTTACTCTCATCAATCAACTTCTTTGTCTGCCTTTGTCATATTTTAGCTAAGTAGCTACGAGTAATGCAAATAATTCATTTACTCACACAATTCAACCTATTCATCTCAACCTCCTGTACTTCAACTTTTCCACAACATTGTCAGCTCGTTCGTCTTATCTCAAATGCCTTTCAACTCTCCCTAACTGCATCATTCCACTCTCTCTCTATCTCTCTCTTCCACTACGTATGTATACCTTACACACTCAACATGAACCACACCGCTGTAGAATTTATTTTATAAAGAAAATTGTAATCGTATCTCCCAACCGAATTCATTCAAGAGCCCATGTCATGGTGGGAGAAAGCATTAGTAAAAATCAGTCATCAAGAGTAAGTCATTTACGACGATGATGAGTATACCACTCGTTGCAAGCTTCAGTAGTTATATATCATCCCTTTTGGTCCAGATCATTCTAGTAACAACACTAGAGTTTGGGAAAGAAAGAACACAGATCTTAGAAACATATCAGAAGAAAAGCGTCTGTATCACTGCTGAAGGAGTACATTTTGTCAATTTGGTTTTTAAGAGTGCTGATGCTACCACTGAATAGCTTTGGTCTAAATAAGAATGTATAGGTTCCTTATTTATACAAAATATGTCAATTAGTACTTGAATACCTGTACATTGAATTTTCTCGAAAGTTTTCCCGATTGTAAGTTTTAAATAATTTGTTTAACTCTTTAAAAACAGGATAGGACGGAGATAGTTCTTGATAATACTAGATACATATCAGGACGAAGTCCCTCGCCTTTCCCTTTCCTGGCCACATTCTTAACGGGTAAACAGTTGTGAGGGAGAAATGATTTTCGTTGCTACAACCTGAGGATCTCCAAAGTCAAATCAAGTGAGGAGCTGTCGAGAAACAAAACAGACATCGGCCAAAACTTCTACTGACGTCATCAGAGCGGTAATGCGAACAAAAAGATAAATTTGATAGGAACAATGGGAAACAGAATAAGCAGATCCATGAAACGTGAATGCAAGATTAAATCAAATGATGAGATAAATACTCTCCGGATGAATGCGCCATGTCTGCTCCAAATTCAAGGAATTGTACCCAGATGCATACAGGTACTACCTTTTGTACCATATGTACGCATCCTAATCTACAATCTTCTACGGAAAGGCCATACGTACGTACATACCACCAAATACCACAGAAGGAAATAGAGAGATACATATATATGTATTTATTGCACGGTCAGACACAATAGAAAGAAGGCCAGACAGGTACAATATAAGAGAGGATGTCTGGGTGGTGGGTGTTAGTAGGTAAAAGGTTCATAGGGAAGATATCCATAATAAAGATTATGAAAAAAGAGATTGAGAGAAAATTCAATTTATTCTGGTATGTCTTCTACAACATCGCCAATCTTGAACTTTTAATCATGAGTCAGGAATTTTTTTATTTCTTCTCTATTCATAATAATCCGTTATACAAGTACCTGTAGGAATGAAGCTGTCAGAAATTGTAGGGTTGTAGATACTGGCATTTTAACAATCGTAACGCTCATTAGATATATCCTATTATCGCCATTTAAGAGGGATACCTCAGACATGCAAGTTATACCCAGAGAAATATAATGCCTCGCCTAGTCAAATTATAGACTGTCGGTGATACTAACGATCAGATCAGAATTCAGAAGAAATGGAGCTCAGCGGCTTGGTAGCGCTTGTCGTTATACCGCTGGGTTGGTGTTGGTGGGTTATTGGGTGAGAAAACAGCGTGGGAGCGCGAAGGAAAGTAAGATCATTTTGAGGAAACGTCAGAACCATTACATGAGAAAATTAAATGCCAAACGTATTTGAAATGACTGAGTGAACAAAGGCATTCATTCACGTACTCCAGGCAAAGTATTCGTATACATGCACATCCCAGACAGATGACAAGGGTCTTTCGCTGAGGCCTGAGGAAGTTATCCGAATACGACATTCCTAGTATTTCTTTGCCCTTAGATTAGATAGATCTGTATACCTATTACCTATGCTTGTGCATACCTATGCCTATACCTACACCATCCATATTATAATATGGTACACCTTAGTTCAGAATTTCATCTAATCGAATATACCTACCAACATATAAGGGCCACGAAGCTCCTTATTCCCACAATGAATGGAAGATACTTCCAAATTCATCACGTCACATTTCACAAAAAGTCTTCAGCGGAAAATTTGCGAATTCTTGAGGTCCTCATTGAGTATAGTCACGAATTGTCGATTACTCTACTCTACTCCATTTCATCCAGATCCATCTGAACACACAGCTTTCATCTCTGAATGCCGAGTCACAAAATTCATCCCATCACCTTCTCTGAGGAATTAAAAGTTCATTTCGTAATACACGAGTGAAATTCAGTAAGTCAAGTCATAGTGAAAGTACTTGAAGGAACAGGGACGTTGTCGTAGGAAAAATTTCATGAAAATAAACGAGTAAATGTTTTTTCCATTTTCTTCACATCTTTACTCCAAGAATCAACGCTAGCATTCGTCTTACTACCATTTCATTGGTTGAGTTTGCTTATTAATTTAATCAGCTCATGACTTAAGCACCTATACTTATATATACTCACACACAGATATGCTTTCGCTGCACATAAGTAACGCATCTTTAGTTTCCTTCAAAAATGTATGTAAGGCGAACATTTCCGAAAGATAAATTAAGACCGTTTAGCTTTAATAACCAAGACAATCAAGTTTCCCTGAATTTGCTCTGTGCTTCATAAGCTTTTGGAGTATATTTTACTACATGCTTAAATCAATACTTCTAACCAAAAATTAAAACTGATGTTATGGTGGAAATTAAATGAGTGTGCAAACTAATTGTAAAAAATAGCCAACTCAGTAGTAATAACACTGAGGCTAAGACGAAACACCAATTCGTATGAAATGATAACTTTTCACTGTAATTTTCTAGAACGTTGTTAATAGTACATATTAGGATAATACAAAAGATTGGTATAACAAATCGAAAGTAAAAACATTCATCGATCTAAAAATTCAGACTCGTGATTCATACAGGATCCTCAATTACGTTTACGTTTCAAGGAACCTCGTGGTTTCCTTGTAGAGGCTGCTACTTCTTCGGGCTGAAGTCTGCTGAGACCACTCTATCCAAAGGCGGAAATCCAGGATTAACAACCCATTGAATACTACTGCCTTACAGACATTTACAAATTTGAACAACATGTTTAATAATTTACCTGTTGTAAGGAACTACTCTCATTTGATGCGTCACTCACATTTGGCTCTTTCGCAGATTTAGTTTTCTTTTTCGTTTCAGCAAGGGCTTCTTTCAATTCACGTACTTCAATGCGGAAGTCTCGAGCTGTACTCAACTTTGTTCCAGCTAGCAAATCGACCTACATCAAAAAATAATCTGTCTTTAAGCAGGGAAGAAATTACTTGTGTAAATTTAAGCATACACAAAACACCGAGTAATTGTTTTAGTTACATATTGACGGAATCTGCGTCCCAACTAGAACTTTTATTAAGCTAAAGCACGAGTATATATATATATATATATACACACATTTATGAAGGTATAAATGCATTCTAGGAGGACGAAAATTCCATTCGTGAGTTGAGGATGGAATTTTCGTATTTTCTTTTTTATCGTTCAAGCTTTCACTGGTGAAAATAGAATGTGCCACGCACTGAGCGTTCTTACTTTTCCCCAGCTAAGAAATCCAAGTCAACAGGAGGCTCAATGTTAGGTATGTATCAGTAGCACTACATATGTAGGTACGTATACAGACTACAGACACATGAAAGCATACGACTGTTCGAAACATACGAGAAATCTTTACGTCTCACACAGCTTGGCACATTCATTATCCATATGAAATAATTCATAGAATCGCAGATAGGAAGGCCAACATACAAAAAATTACCTTTTATTATAATCTAAATGAATGGTTCGTTATTAAAAATTTAAGTTAAGAAAGCATAACAGAAAAAATATGAAAGCTCAATTTCCTCGCTGAAAGGTTGAACTGGGAATGAAACACATTAGAAATGTAACAGACAGCCGAAAATTCACTTACTTTTGCCTTCTGCTCAAGAGCGTACAGTTGTTGTTCATATTTTTCGACGTGATAGATCAAATCAGGTATTGTTTTGGAATCTTTCATAAACTTTTGCTTCATGGCCGCCGGAACTCGACCTCCTTTCTTCGATTTGATAAGTTCTTCCACTTTATCACGCTGAATACACTGTGCATAAATTCAATTTAAAATATTACTTTTGTGTGGTCTAACGTAATTCATGTCTTCTTGTCTGTTCAAGTTTATTCCATAAGGATGAAAGTCTGTTCTTTTGCTTTCAACTCCGTCAGGCATATGTATGTACTACGGTCTACGTACGTAGGTACGTACATTACCTGGCTCCCAATTTGCAGCTTAATGCAACTTACCAAGAACTTGTGACTGCCAACACAAATACGTACATAGGTAAGTATATTCGGGAACACACAAGACATTTAACATTTCGTACTTGAGACAGTTTTATTAACATTGAATAAATGTTGTGTCCACCTGATTGGCTGCTAGCTGTACATACTTAGAATCCTTCAGGTCTGGTATAGTGAAATATAAAGCTGAACAACCATAGTACGTACATAGTTTATGACCACTGGGAACATCCCACAGTATATCTTAATAGTGAGCAAATAAAAGGAAATAAAATATAATTTTACCTCAATATGGGCGATGAGAGCTTCCACTCTAAGCTTAAAATCCTTTCCAATCAGTTTGACGAGATTCACAAACCTGAAACAATAAAGAAAGGTAAGACTTTCGATTGCGTTGGGAAGCACGCCTCTTGCTTTTCTCCACCTCTTCCACTTGATTTAGTAAATAACTAACATTGAAGATACAAAGGAATTCCGAGAAGTAGTGCCCTGCGCTTCTACCACTTTAAAATAAACTACCGTAATTCGGTGCGAGTGATCCCGAAATAATCCTTCAATATATCATATGTTGCTGAGCTGCTTCAACCATACAAGCTAGGTATAACATGAGGGAATGCTATTAGAGGAGGTTGTAGTAAGTTAAAAACATGGCAAAACGTGCGCAGAACAATACCTGTTTACAGAGGATAAATGATTTAAAGCATCCTAATAATAAAAAGAATTAATTTATTTCATCAGTTTCCATTCCGTCATTGACATTGAGACCAATTTTTTTCGTCTCTGCCTAATCTTCAGCCAGTTCCCACGTGGAACTGATATCTCATTTTGATCTAATCTCTTTCGATATCCCTTCCGAGGAAGGTACTATTGTAGAGAGATATGTTCAGTACTTAGCCGTAGAATATCAATACTCAGGCATGGGTACACCACTGGGTAAGGCTATTCTATTACCCACCTTTCGGTACACAGGAAATACAGACCGTAGAGAGAAAAACGATAGGCCTCTAAAGGCTCAGTCAAAGCAATGCTGGGAAGATGTAGGCACGAGCTAAAGAACAGAGTAGATATGAAGGAGAAAATAACACTTAACTTACTTTTTTGCCGTGAATTCGATCTTATTTTTGGAGTGCACTTCAATCAGATGCTCCGTGAGTAGTGTAGTGGTAATAAAAACCTGGTCCATGACTCTCTGTAAAATATCAACGCATGGTCCAGCAGGGAAACAACTCCGTATCAATTCCGTGGAGAGATTGATTATAAAGGTTAGCATGGTGCAAATCTTGTCCCGTAGATCCTCCAGTTTTTCTGCTCATTTAGTAAAGGTACAAAAATACAACATCCACGTAGTCAGCACATAAGTACATTATACACATAGTAGCTTCTAGATGTAAAAGAGTATCAGTTTAAGAGGGGAAATAATTTAAGTAAAGGGTTATTTTTGCATTTGTTTAAAATTACACTTTTTATATAATTTTTTACTTTAATTAATTTAATTTACGCTATCTTTTACATTTAAAAAATGTACCGTAATGATCCTGTAATTGATCAGTTTAAAGTGCTGAAGATTACGCCAAGTTCAGGAAATAAAGTTTTTTTTCTTCATAACATATAGTAGTTACTTTGTTGGAACAAGGCAAATTAAAGCAAAAAGCAAGAAAAAAGAAAAGCTCAAGATTAGCACCCACCTAGACGATAATACTGGCTTTGAACTTTCAGTCTCCTAATTACAGTGGTCACAAATGAAAGATTTTCTTCCACGTATAATCCTATTGAGCAAATAACCATGGGAGCTGTTGTCTTATTGAATAGCCATGGTTGTTCTTGCTCCGAATCGGTAAACTCAGCTAATTCCTATTTTATAGATACATTACAATTATTGGCATACACATAGGATGCACAATAATTGTGAGAAAAATGATGCTTACAAAAACTGTGCGTTTACTTACCTCGTCCACGTCACCCAAAATACAATGAGCTTGCCTGGCTAATTTTAAGAAGTATTTTTCCGGCGCACCCTCTAGCTTTGAACCAAGTGATAAAATTGCACTCATAACCAAACCACAAAGTTCCACCGAGGGCTCAAGTTCTTTAGGGTCCTTTGTAAAATTCAAGCACCACTCAAGAGCCTTCAAAACAATGGAAATGGCGCAAAAGGATTACACGATATTAAAACGAATATGTATATGTAGGTATATTTTATTTAGTGCTCCTCTTTTTCAAATCTTAATGTTGGTCGTAGGATAAAGTCTAAACAAAACTGGGAGTCAATGTTTTAACTTTAAATTACTATCCCCAATGTCCAAGACAGAGCTATTAGTGACAACCACACATACAAGCATACCTGGCAAAACCTATACCCGTTAATACCCGGGGGACCCCTCCAGAAAACATCGGTCAGGGGGACCCCCCCTGCCAGGCCGAAGGCCTGGCATGCTAAATTACAATGTTGTTTCACGGAATAGGGTACCAAGGTAGGAGTACCCCTCTGAAAATTAGGCTTTTTCAGCAAAGAGACCCCCCCCAGAAAAAATTTCATTCGCCAGGTATGCATACAAGACTCAAAATATTTTAAATAATGGTATACCCAGTAAAGTAAACGGGCTTATTACCTTCCTAGTAGATTCCGAAGCACCAGGAGTAAGAGATTTACCAAAGGCAACCAGAATAGCAAACAGAAACTCTAATTCTTTGCAACTACTTCCGTTTGAACAACACTGAATAACTAATAAACTCCAAGCTTCAAAAAAGTCTTCAAACATATCGTCAAAACTTTTATCTTCGAACACTTCAAAATCTAAAGAAAAATAAATAGTATGTTTTATTTTGATTTACTTGTACAACTAATTTTTACTATTAATCCCATAATTTCGCCACGATTAACTTGAAACCAGAGCGTGTACGACTTACTAAACCCGATTCACTACTATTCACGCAATAAGCCACTACCGTCGGAAATTAAATCTGCAACTATAATTTCGGCTTTTCGGAGGAGGTATTTATTTTTAAATTACTTAGACCGCAAATTCTGTGTCTGAACCGGAAGCTAGCTTTAATACCAAAAACAGCAACTTATGCGTAAACAGCAAGACAATATGTAAGTAACCCAAATTCCATCTTACTAAACAGTCTCAAGACTTCGGTAAATTCCAGCGTATTTTGCTCCGTAAGAAATTCCACAAGATCCAAAAGTATCTGAAAACGGAGGCTGGTAAGTGAGGTCGGTTCTTCCTCAATTACCTGTATATCTTCGTCTTCCGTATTAGCATCAAAGTTCGTTGATAATGACACGTTATCGGTTGCAAGATCTCGTTTACGGCAGATTTCCCACAAAGCTCTGCATTTTCAGAAGAAATATTATTTTTATTATTAGCGTTTTATGGCTGAAGTGACAAAGCAACAATTACAAGTTTCAGAAGATCGCTTTAGTCATAAATGTATAAATACAAAAAAAAAACAATGTGTACCCTGCAATAGAAGCAATAGTGGTAACCAATTGTTCAGGTTTACGCTCCCTCTCACCCAAATCTTCCTTATTCTTCATTCGCTCTACTTTCTGCTTGATGACACCTAATACGAATTTCTCAAAATCTTTCTTCCTAACGGCCAAGTTCAAGCCAGTGCTGTCGGAACTACTTGTAATAACATGATTGCATTTAGTAGTAAAGACACAAATGAAAATAAAGAATATTAAATATAAATAATAAATAGATACAGGTTTCACAGGAATACTTGCACGTAAGAAGATCCATTCAAATTAGATTCGATTAAAATAACATACTTACCTACTAAAATGTTTCAGAATTTCAACGATACTTTCCAAATTCAAAATGTGAACATGAATTAAGGATTTCGGACTTTCTGATTTTAGTTTAATTTTGGGTCCTTGGGCTTCAGCCGGCGTCCCGGACTGAGAGTTGGACTTGTTGCTCCCCTTCTTCTTTTTCGAAGGAGGTCTGCCTTTATCAGTATCTTTTTTACTGGTTTTCGGTTTGGTTGGCTAATGTGTAATTTAAAATAAGAATCAATATCAAATGTCATGTTAAACAATATGTCATTTGTCAAGTAAAAGTCACTGGACTAGAAACGTTACACAACTGAGACCGGCGAGTCTAACAAAAATGCATACTTTCAACAGGGGTAAGAATTCCAAGAATTTCTTAAAGATAGCTTGAAAATTTTCATCCCCTCGAGTATCTCCGCTCAAAGCGATATATTCAACAAGGGCTTCAATTGTTTGTAAAATCTGTAGAATGAGAGCATTTCTAATGTCTTTCACGGATTCCAAAGGCCGTAGGGAGCCTACAGACCCACCTGCCATGGAAGCAGCCGCCTACAAAAGCAAAAAACAGTGCATGTTTAAAAGTTTTAATCATCAGTAATTATAAAATAAACGGGGATGGATTACTCTAATGGGTATGTACTTATTCCACCTTAACTAGAATTATCCTAATTAATATGTTTATGATGTTATGTCCATATAATTACTATTTCAATATCTTCAATTTTTAATTTCGCCATTATTTCAATCCAGGTTTCCAATAAAGTTTCACAGCTAAGCAAAGTTGCAGGTTGATCATCAGAATTGCGTCTATAAATCCGCCTTCCACGTAAAGTTACAAAGCTAACACACTGAATCAGATATCCCAGTTGTTCCTATTTTCGAATTTAAAACAAGATATTAATACCCAAAAACAATTTTGATGGAACAATATATACAGATTTTGCTGAAAAATTCACACGTTCTCACAGTATGAATGACAACGGCCGAGTTCGAACAGTCCAGCAAACCCATCATGCGGATTTCGTTCTTTTCTTCGTTCATATGTTGATGAACTTGTGACAGCAAATGGCTGCAAATAACTTTAATTAACTCGGGATTCTTCCTCGAAACCACATGCAAACCTACAAAAAAAAGTAAAGTAATTGAATCTATCCATAGAACTACCATAATGCAACAGCAACAATATAAAAATTATCGTACCCAAATAAAGCTGTTCACGAACTTCACTGGGTTGGGTGAAAAATCGTTTTAAAATCCATAAGACTTCAAAGCACAAACTCTCATTTTCTCTTGGAGTGCCCAATATTTCAACCTGAGTTTGTGTAGCCTGACTGAAGACGGCCTGACTTTCGCTGTATTGGCTTCTTGGAATTGCACCAATAATTCGCGAGTTTGAAAGCAGGAGTATCATTGCTTGGGCGGTTATTTTACGAGCTTCAATCGACCTAAATGCATAGTAAGAAAGTATAGTTCGTTTAATGACCCTGACAAGGGTTGAAGCAATATTCTTTCACCTTTTCCTAATTTGCCCAGCATAATATTTAATCATAAACTTAAAAAAATCATAATCTACAAACACTCATACTTGTAAACAGTTTTCCTAAGGACTACTATCATGTCGCTCAATAGTTTTCTTGAAAGTTGAAATGAAGGGATCAAAGCTTTAATTATCGGTGATGCAGTATCGACAGTCATTAAAGGAAGATGATTAATTAGTTCCGTAATCCGCTCCGACATTTTACTTTGAACAATATTTCGAATCATGGACCGCAAGCAGTTGGCCAAACAATCTTGAAAATGAAATTTACATTTAAGAGCAACCTCAAATCGAATTCACTCATATAGAATTACCAATTTATTCTAATACGTACTTCTACAGTTTCTTCACAATTAGGTAGTTTTCGTTTACAGATAGATACCAGGGCTGTGAAAAGCCGGTAAACAAATATTTTTTTGGGGCAAAAAGTGGTAAAAAGTGGCATACATTGGAACCTAACTAGCAGAATATTTCCCTTATACAACAGATATTTATTACAGGTAACACTGAATTCATTGTTTGCAATACCCGGCCTGACCCATACAATCCTTAACACCATTTGCTCGTATCCGTTTGTATTAATAGTACTTATTGCAGGAATTTCTTTGTTCAGTTTGTTTGTTTAACGACCACATTAAAAACCAAAGTTACTTTAAAATTAAACTGCCTAATTTTAGGATACTCATATCCGTAATGTACTTGAATTGTGAGAAAGGTTAGCACACACTCACAACTAGAACTTAACGGGCTTAATAAACCTTAGCGTACTCAGCTTTTTCAAGGAACGAAATTCATAATATACTGAGAAATAATATACTAAGAAATAAAATACTTCAAATCGATTTTACTTTTTATCTATGAGCCTATCATTTAAATTAATACTTTTAAGACTACTTTATGTCACTGTTTACCACTTTATTTATACCGGTAAATAGCAACTTTTTACGAGTGACGTGGTATTGAAGCTGTTTGGGTGGTATTAAATGAACCCTGGTAGTTTTAGACTTCAACAACTGCAAAAAGTACTCACTGATATGCACCACAGATTTACGATTCTTTAAGAGGTCATCTATTACTTTAGCGAAATACTCAGGGTGTTTTTTGACAATAGCGCTTATAATGTAGCTTCCCAAAGCTTTGCATTTATCCAAAGAGCAAGGATTTTCTGACTGTAAATCATCAACTTGCAGAAGAGCCAACGCTAAATCCCGAAGTCCATCTAACATAAAATCGAGTTCGGAAGACCTATATACAATACACAAATGAGCTGATAAATATACAAAATTGTTATCATACATTTTTAAATGTTTTCAGCTATTTTTTGGCCATACTTAGAGTCAATCACAGACTTGAAACAATCCATGAATGTTTCTTGAACATCTCCCCGAGCACTGTGGTACCACGCGTTTACTTGGCAATTACGAACGTCAGACAAACTACTAATGATTGAACGTCGTAATCCCTCAACAACCTGATTAATAAACAAAGTAAAAGGCATGTAGTTAAGGCAAAGTAATTTGACTGAAATTGTCTGATAGTACTTACACAGCAGTTCGCAGATTCGAAGCATAACTGTACTGTTAAAGATTCACTCTGTACCTGAGATTTGAAATGTTCGATAGATGTAAGGCCTAAGCAGGTCGAAAGAATAAAAGGTGTCATAACAAGATTGTGATCCAGACTGGAATTTTTTATTCGTCTAATCATCTCTCGAACTAATGCCGAACTGTGCCTAGCAGAATGTATCACGTGGTACACAACCGTCCCCAATGCTTTTCGTTTTAACTGTGAAGTGTGCACGGGTTGACCTGTGATTTCAAAACGGACTCACAATATTATCATAACAACATTACAGAGGTAGCTTACTGTTACTTAAAACATATGTTTGAAGCATGCCCTAGTATTTAATTCTTATAGTCCCGATATAAACATTCGCTTACTAGCAGTTAGGACACTTTCTTGAAAAATCATGCCTTCAAAGTATTCATTAAAACTTTGAAGCAAAAGCTTAGGACGCTTGTCTGAACCTAAAAGCAACAGCTGGTACGCAATGGGAGGAATCGCTAAAGGATCCAGTGATTTCATTGCTCGTTGAGCTGTATCAATAACTTGATCAATTTCAGCCACATCCAGGTCCGGAAATTCTCTGGAATAAAAAAATGTTTGACATATTTTTCGTAAAAGCTGCTACTAACCATTAAGGGTCATAGTCCTAATAGTGTATAAAACTAATCAATCTCTTTTTACCGGATGGCCGATATTAGATACGGCGTATTATTAGCGCCCCATTCCATTCGACAAAGCTGATTCACTACAGCTGCTCGAAACTCTTTCCCACTTAGCACATCGTCGTCGTACTCGATTTCTCTCCTTGAAGTTAGAATTGAAACCGCACATCCAAAAATTTCGATCCATCTGTAAAACAGGGATTCTAAAATAGCACTTAATGCTTACATTTACGCCCTATTGAAATCCAGAAAGCAAACTCACTGAGATGGCAGGTCGTTAGACTGGTTTAATTCCATGTAATCCACGCAGAACGTAACAACTTGTGACAGAGATTCACTGGGAAAATTTCTTGCGCCAACGACGATGCAACAAGTAACGTCAGTGATTTCATCGGACGAGACCTGGTAATTTCGGATTGTCAAGCGCAATACGGCTTTTAAAATCTAAAAGAATTACACATAGTACGAAAATTGGTTGTACCATATCTGCTATAAGAACAGTTTATAGCATATTATAAGAGCCACGCGAAGTATTAATAACGGTTTACGAGGTCAAAACGACTGCAAATACTATTGTCAAAGTCTGAAAGTAATTACATTCACTGCTATCATTTGGCTCCGTTTAGAGGATTCATTCTGATTCTCCTTTTGGCTGTTGTAGTCCACATCACAGTTCCCAACAAGTGAAATAGCTTTTGTCAAGACGGTAAGCTTTGCTCTTCCGGCTACAGCTAGTACACTTTCAAACTTCTCATCAGCCTAGTATAAACAAATACCATATTTACACTTAATTGTATGCTAGGATCAAGAAGGGAACGCTTATTACTAGTTATTACATATAGGTAGTATACTCAGTCTTAATAACATTAGAACACAATCACAATGATTAGCGAATGGAAGTATACGTCTAACACCAAATCATTATAAATTATACATAAATACGATGAAAAACCCTTTATTACTGCTGGTGACCGGAATATGTTATTAAGGGTTTCTTCAATATTTTCCAGATTTGAATCCATCCTTGGGCTTGTTTTATTTGCCAAGGCTAAGGCTGTATTCCGGTCAGTCAGTCAGTTCTTCAAATTACGACGCCTCACGCCCGAGACCTAAAAACCTAAAATCTACAGGAACAAACAACGAATGGTTTACAAATGTCCTTATGCAAAAATTACAAATATTGACAGTACACATACGTACGACACACGACAAGATCATCGTCATCTCACATACCAAAAGTTAACAGTTTTTCAATGCTTGGTTTGATTACCTACCACCTACCTAATTAGCTTTCGCTTGCCCTAATCACATAAAACTAAGGCACAATCGCAATTCACAACATACGATCAACCCAAGTTTGAAGTTTGAAGTTGCAAGCTAAAAAACGTCTTTCAGTCTATCCTATTAAGGTTCAGTTTCAAAGAGACAAAACAAAATAAAAAGATTTGATTACCTTAACTCTTAAGCACTGACGGACAGTGGCTTCTCAATGTTCTCAAACATCAAAATGAAAATGCATCAGCAAAAAGTTGACTTTGTTGTAAGTAGTATTTATCAAATCGTACAATCAACAATTCTACTCGACGAATGGACAGCGCGTTGATACTTGAGTCACTTTTGAGTGAAACAATGGACAAAATGGAAAGATTGACTGCTGATGAATTTAACTCAACTCAACCGCAACTGCAAATACTCCCCAAAGATCTAGCGCCTAAATATCCTTTCTGACGACAAGGACTCAATCGGACACTTGACAAGTTGACAATGACACGGTAGACCGGGCGACACGATAGTGACAGTAGTGACACCGGAGGGTCCAACAACTGACGAACAGAAGAAATCGTCAATGGTCAATGGAATGGAGACTGACTGCAGGTTTCAACAAGATTTCAACACAATACAAGCAAGCAGAAGCAGTTCTTTGTTTTCGCTCCAAAATATTTAAAGTTTGCGAGGGTTCGGCTATGAATTTCCCACTGCAGTCGAATTCTATGACGCGCTTCCCATCACTTGCCTCACTCTCAAGGCATAGAGCACGGCAGAGCCCACACACATGTTCAAAACTCCAGAATTTGAATTGGAGAAAGGATTCAGAATTCAGTGTAGAAAAATAAAATCTGTGAAACCAGTTGACAGTTGACAGTAGACTTTTAAAAGTATCGAAAAGTCCGTTAAACAATCTTTAAAAAATTAAAATTAAAAATTAAAAGTAGTAAAAACCGAACATTAAAAATTCTTTGGGTTTTTTTTTCAGCCAGAGGTTGAAAGCCACGCTAGGAATGAACGGCTCTGTCATCTGTCTCTGAGTGCAGTCTGTTAATAGTGTAGTGTGGCTGCATAGTCTCTTGTTTTTCTGGTGACCTGGCAGTCTGAGGCCTGACTGACAGATAATTAATTATCTTAGAATACCATAGTTTAGAGTTAGTTAGAATTAAATTAAAAGACGGACGTAAAATGCCACCCATCAATTCACAACAATGTCATGCATCGGTCTGCATGATCTGTCTTCAGCTTATTCCAGTCCCCGCCCCGGTCAAGTCAGAGTCGGAGTGCGAACCACTAGATCGTATTTTTCAAGTTTTTTGTGATTACATGAATCTGAGCAAGACACCAGCTCCTGTGAAATCGGAATTTGGTTCCTTTAAAAGTCAATTGCCTTTTTGTGAGACTTGCATACAACAAGTTCTGGAGCTGTATGGATTTCATGAGCAAAAGGAAAAGATTTCTGGATTGATTTCGAAATTAGTACGCAATTTTAGTGCGATGATAATGGAAAATCCAGTACAGTCTTTGGAGGATATTGAAATTCTTTTGATCAAGTCTGAAGGGATTGACGGGGAAGAAAGGGAAGGAGTTAAAGATGCGAGTCACTGTAGAATGAAGCTCGTGGACTCGGGACTGGGACTTCCGTTGCTTTTAAATGACGTGATAAAATTGCGAAAAGAAGTGATCGCACGTAAGTAGATAATAGTGAAAATAGAATGCCTTCTAACGCGACAAGAATTATAATTCGTTATTTGCCATTTAGAGTTATTACTATGGGCAGTACATATATTCTGAGTTTGCCATTTTGTTGGTTGTTTCTAGGCTATTCTGTTGAAGTCCTCGTTCAAAAGTCCATGAATCTTCCACTAAAGGCGACTTTTGATCAGCCTAGTTTAGAGGAATTCCCTCAGCCAGCAGATGCCAAGGAACAAGATATCAGCGGGGAATATCTTTCTAATCTTGAGGACACAAACGACGAAGGTCTGACTGACATCGATGAGATGGAATTCGATAACTGCGAACCTAGTTGTGATACGAGTACGAGACTTTCGTTTGAATCTTGATTTACTCAAACTATCACTACCTACAATCTCCTCTAACTGAAGGGCTTCTTTGAAGTTTTATTTGAAATTTATCATACTAACAACTGAATAGGTGATGACGATTATGAAGTTGATAAAGATGAGGAAGGTGATGAAGATGACATGGATTACGTCCCTGGTTTGACAACGAAGCCAAGAAAGAATGCTAAAAAAGCTCCTGTAGTTGCAGAAAAAGGTATTTGAACTTTAAACTAATTTTTATCTGTAATACCATTATTGTCTATTTTATAATGGAACTGAGGTCTCGCTTCTTTGTTCTTGTGAACCAATCGATATTTAGTTCTGAAATGTGGAAAAGCGCAAGTATAAGCTATTCTTTCGTAAGAGGAAATTTTGGATCCCTGCATGTCCCACATGCTTTCTGTATACGAATTCAAAATTTTCACTCCGTAGGGTATATTTACTTAATTGTGAATAACAGCAGTTTTTTGAACTGACTTACAGTTTCCACCCCACAAGAATTACCCAATCCTATCCTAGTTTAAACTCTTCTGTTCTATCCAGTGCAGTGCACTGGTCCCGTTTTAATAATTTGTAGGAATAGTATTATTAATACTATGAACTACAGATTTGGCTGAGTTAATAGATTTTACCATTCATTTTATTTTTTACAGCTGACAGTAGTTATCTGGGTCTTCAGTCTTCAGGTCTTCAAATACGCATGGATTATATCTATCAAGTCGCTTTACATAGCGTGTGATTTATTTGCATGTTTACAGAATCATACCGGCAAACTTCTGGAAAAAGAAAAAAAGGGCGACCAATGAAATCGAAGCAAATCGGTCCCAACCAATTTTCACTTGACGGGTTTACTTATGAGAAAGCTGGAGAGCAATACAAATGCGGATCTTGTGTTTACATCGCCAAAAGACGAGCCCGAATTTATGGTCACGTCAAGAAAGTTCATGTAGAATGTAAGTAAAATGTTTTATTTAAACACATCTTAATTAATTTTACCTACTTAATTCGATTACTCATTTAACTGAATTTTTCATGTAAATTGTCAAAAGATTGAAATTGAGGATGTGTTTTTAGCTGCTGGACGAGTTCGAAACAAAATTGTAGAAGTCGCTCCGGATAAATTCATCTTAGCAAATCAGTTCACTGCAGAGAAAGTGTTCGAAACTTATAAGTGTGGTACCTGTGACTATATGACTGAGACCAGGGCAAACATAAAGGCCCATTTGCGAGAACACTTATGTATTACAAATACTAGATTAAAGAAATATTAATTTTAAAACGATAGATATTTAACTTGTTGTAGGTTGTTTTTTTAACTTGGCATTTCATTCGTTATCTAGGTCCAAAGGAAGCGCGCCCTAAAACAAGGATGTGCGAAACGTGTGGGAAAAGTTTTTGCACGAGCAGCGCTTTACGTAGTCACATAAGAACTCATTCGGAAGAGCGTCGGTATCAGTGCGAAGTATGTGCAAAGTCGTACAAGGGTTTGGGTGGTTTAAAAATTCATATGGAGACCCACACAGGGGAAGACAACAGAAGATTTATTTGTGAAGTATGTGGATATAAAGCTCGATTTGCCAAGAAGCTACACTATCACATGTCGAAGCATGTGCGCCAACAAATATATCAGTGTGATCAGTGCGATAAAAAATATTCATGGGAAAAAGCTTTGGATTTCCACAAACGATGTCATGACCCAAAGTATAATACGCGAGTATACAGTTGCGACTATTGTGACATGAAGTTTAGCTCTAGAAGTTCCATTCCTCGTCACATTCGTGTAATCCATAATGGAGAGAAGTCATCTCAAGTTTTCCGACGAGCTCCAAAAACCAAAACTAGTGAATCCGAAGGCGATCAAATGTTTCCTCGGGATGTGCACTTACCTTCGACTGAAGTATATGATCCTGCTATTTCAGATTTAGGGTTAGGATGCTTGCTCAACGCCGTTCCAAATGATCACTTCTTTGCTGAATAAAATTACTCTCGTTCGAAGAAATTGACCCAACATTAATATTGCAGGACGTCAAAAGCACGATTCTGATATAATAAATAGTCCCGACAATTAAATACATAAACGTGTATAGCTCTATTTCCATAATTGTCATTAGTTTTAAATCGTCCAACTATCGTAGCTACAAGGAGGCCTCGTTACATCGGGGTTTCAAGGTGAATTGGGTAAAACCGCTAAAGTGAGTCAACCTTTATACCCCGTGTAACATCATATGCAGTACTGTAGCTCAAACCGGAAAAACCATTTAAACCCCTGCACAGCAGTCCGGTGGGTTTCACTAACTAATTTGATTTTTGTCAACTGCCTGTATGTATTATAATTTAAATATACATTTGCCCTCAAACAGCGCGTCGTTCAAACTCTCAAAACGTATTCGTCCCTCTGCTCTAGCAGTGGGTATGTGTTCCCTCGCCATTTTGACTTTACTGTCTTTGTTGTGTAATTGTATTTGTTACGTTAATCGTAATTAGCCGTAGCTCAAAAGTGTCTGAATATCTTGTGTTTTCAAAAATGAAATATTTCTTACAAAGTGGTTTAAATAAATTTTATATTGTTATTGCGCATTCTCGTTTCTAGTTGTTTTAAAGTTCTATAGCTTTTATACCTTTATTCTCTCTCTCTCTCTCTCTCTCTTTATAATTATATGACGAGTATAACAAATTAAAAATTTTCAACTATTATTTGATTTGATTTGAACTTTATTAAAGTTTTATTATTTAGACCAATTTAGCACTAAGCCATTCTTCCATTGGTAACTCATGTTAACTAAATCCAGAAACAATCAAGAATAGGTATAGATTGTAAGTACATAATAATAATAAAGTAGGTAATTACAGTTAATCGTTTTGTGTAATGTAGGAATAAAGTTAGAACATAAACAAACACAAACGTAACAATAATAATATAACAGGAACAAACAATAAATTAACAGTATAACATTATTAACTCAAATCTAAGACGTGTACTGAGTATATTGGACTATCTTCGCTGGACAGCAGTGATAACTTTGTTCTGTTAATAAAGTTAATCTTTCTGTCTTCTTTCCCTACCTGTCCAACATGGAGCAGAGGCAGAGGAACGCAAAAGTGTGCGAGGGGTGCTTTATCATCATTTTATCTGGTGCCTGTCTTGATTTAAAACGATTATTTCTAGTGCTTGTTACGCTTTTGGCTCTCCAAGCCATACACAACCCTTGTGCATGGCTCTTTTAACCGGCAAAAGCCTGATTTCTGCAGACTCAAGCTTAAACAAAAATCTAACAAAAATCTAATCGTTCTGTTCTGTAACAATCTGACTAGCCAGCATTTTCCAAAATATTTAATTTGAGAGACAATTCGTCAGGGGGGGAGGGGAGGGTCAAAGACCGCCGTTAGTCATCACGGCGGCGTCGTAAATACGCCAATAATTTCAATTACGACTTTTCTCCATTTAATAAGATGAGCAATTAATAAGTTCTTAGTTGTTTTTATTGTGACGTCCACAATAGTTTTTAGTGACCGATGACTTCATTCAAGAATGCGCATTCATCTATTTTGCAAAGCCCACTGAATAACACGTTTTGAATTAAGCAGTCGTTCTTTGTGCTACACAGTGATATTTGTTGATAAACAGAAATTATTGTTGGGGAACCCGCAGAGCCTTCCAGCTCATACATAAATGTAATTAAATGAAATTATGTAATTTAGTTTAACGGTATGTTATTATGCAGTTTAATGATCAGTATAATATGATAAGTAAATGCTAACTAGTAAGAATGTACTGACTCGGTTATATGTGTGATGTGCGAATGATGATGTGGGAATGAACTATGAATGCTACTGAAAAATATAGTAAGCATTCCAGGACCGTGTTGAACTGCAGTGTGTTGACATATAGTATGCTAAAAAAGAAATAGGGAACCGAAAGGATAAGATATCTGGTTCGTTGCGTATTCGGTATTATTTTAAAATTGAAATTTTATTTTGATTATTTTATAATATATAAAACGTCGTACGTTGCAAGTAGGTACTTTTATTATATATACTTAAATGGAAGAGTGTTCCACAGCCTTTAGAAGGAGGTATATCTAAACATTGCCGTCTCTGTTAGTCCTAAGGTTAAAGTTCATGAAAACAACGAATATGCTTATATTGCTGTATTAAAACCTAAAATTAATTTTATATTATTAGTAATGAAAGACACGTTACATTGAATAAAGTTTTTCCTAATGATATGCACAGGCGTACATGATACAATACAAATGTTGAAGAATAAAATGTGCTGGCTAGGTCCCCTAGAGTTTATCTTTATAAAAAAAATATAATTTTTACGATTACAAATCTTTACTATTCTGCTGTGTTCAACCTTAATAGAAAAAGGGTTACGCAAAAAGCGTACACTTTTTTATCGAGTGAACGCAATTACCTAAGTAAGTTAGGTTTCTATAGTAACTAAAGATGTAAAAGTTTCCTTTACAATTCTTGGTATCACAATCTGTTGTATCGTACAGTTAGTTACGATAGTTCATGCTTACTTTCACTTATCATCATCACAATATTAAAAAGTCATTCAGTACTACAATGCAATTAATGGGAGACGTAGCGTTCCCGAAGTTCCGGTGTTTTCAGATGACTGAATTGATCCAGGGATGGAATCAGTTTGAGCTCCGAACTTCTATTCCTCTGAATCCATGGATGCTGTCTTACGGCTTCCAGATTCATTCTCAGAGCCGGGTCGTTTACCAGAATCTAAAATGATTTGATTAGCTAAATTATTAATTATTCATTTATAGTATAGCTTCAATCCACTCTACAATCTACAGCACATTGCTTTGCTGTATAGATAGAATTCAGACCGAGACCAAGGTTTTAACTATGATGGCTAAAGTTGAAATGAGCCAAGTTCGAATGAATAAATGTGTAGTACATAAACTACCTGGCTAATGAATTGTCGTGTTGCAATACTGACGTATTCCGGGTACGTAACCCTTAATTCGCTAATCTTCTTAAAGGTAGCTTTTCGATCCTCGGATTCGAACGGAGGAGTCCCCACTATAAACTCGTAGCATAAAACTCCCAGGCACCAAAGATCTACCTAAAACATGTGAGCACATTCAGGTCAATATTCCAATCATTGTATCATTTGAGTACTTCATTAATCATTTTGAATAAGAAATACTTTCGTACTTCCAATTCCAAATCTATTACTATTATTTTGGTTACATTGTTTAAATACATTAATTGGTTGCGTTTTCATATTTACCTTTTCGTCATAATGACAGCCGTTCACCATTTCTGGTGGTAAATAGTCTAACGTACCGCACAAAGTTTTCCTTCGAGATTTACTTTGACTATAGAAATTAGTTAAGAAACCGAACTGTTAATAATATTTCAAACTAACCCAACGTATTTTTATTTTTTACGTATAAAAACAAAGTTTTATTGAGCGCTAGGCACTAAGCTAACAAAAATATAAGCAGGTGAACTTACGACGAAGACGGTCGATTGCGAATGGACCAGCCAAAATCAGCCATTTTAATTTCCCCATAATACCCCAAAAGCAAATTCTCTGGTTTTATATCACGATGGATAATGTGTCTGGAATGCAGGTACGTTAATGCTTCTGATACCTGATAAATGTACGTAGCAGTCCTGTAGAAACAAAAAAGTGGAACATTTATTTATTTATTTATTTTTATCCTCTGTCTCATGTAACATAGTGCTATCCACGGTTCAAATGAATACTATTTCGATTACTAACTTGACTTCCGAAAACCTTCTATTCTCTTGATTCATAAGCTCGGTGTATACTTCCCCACCAGGGGCATATTCCAGCACGTAGACGATTTTGTCCTGGTCCTTGAAAAAGCCGTACATCTGAATTATATTGGGATGCCTGGAAACAATGAACTATGTTAGTTACATTATACTTCAGTAATCAGTAGATATACTTTAAATAGGTATATGCATGTTGTATATATTATGTTAAAGTCTGCATAGTATAATAAAAGCAAACCCACTCAAGGCCAAGATGAATATCGGTTTCCCTATTGACCTGATGTTCCATCTTCTCTTTGACAATCTGTCCAGTGTGAATGACTTTGAGTGCCACGATAAATTTCTCTTGTTTCGTTCGAGCAAGATACACATGACCAAATTTCCCCTCTCCAAGAGGCTTCCCGATTTCGAAATTATTTTTAATGCTCCAATTAGACCTAAATCAGAAAATATGCATTATTTTGTTGATTAATGTAGCTTCACTTGTTTCATTTATAGGTATATCCATAAAGTAAATGTAGCAGTTTACCATTCGAGGGGCTTTGCAGTAACAGCTCTTGGATCAAATCCTATGGGCGTACTCTGAGAAAGCCTTCGCATCTTGACAACTTTGATCTTTTGATATGGGCTAGAAATGATTTAAAAAAACGAAGAAACCGTTAATTGATTAAGTTATTATAGTAAAACTGTAACCGTGTCTTGAAACTACATATTAGAATTACTAAAATAATAATAATACATGTCCACATGTATACCGCTTTTTAGTAGGTACCGGTTTTTCTAGTTCCTATTCCTTGCATTATACTTCCCTGTTAGGGTCTTTGGAAAATTGCGTAGGGGCAATGCTAGATATTTGTCGGCTTTTTTAGATGGGATTTGCATCTGGGGCCACAGAAGCTAAGCGTGGTAAAGTTTACTATTTTAAGGAACAAGCAAATAAAAAAAGTCGGTACCTTTCAATATTTAAACAAACTACGTCATCAGATAGATCAATAATAGACGTCATCAGAATGCATACTTGAGCGATACGGTGTGTGTGAAGTGCATCTGGTGGGCACATAAGAAATGGCTTGTATTGGGCATATAATAGGCATTGCCTGCTGTGCTCTGTACTATACTCGGAATTCACTATGTATAGTAGTATACTGCTTTTGCTTTAAGAAATAACTCTAATTAAAAATGTATAACCAAAGGGAAACTGATAGGAAAGGTTATTTCAAAAGTTTTAAGTTAGTTTATGCATTACGTGTACAACTTACGAATTGTTTTAAATAGTTGGATGTTGGATAAAATAAAAGGAAGAACCCAATAACTATAGTACTGTAGTACTTTAACTACATAAATGTGTAAACTCAAGTTCTATGTGAGCGCTGAATGAAGGCAGAGTTCACTTACTGTAGTTGGTCCTTGACTGGCTCCAAGAAAATATGTTTGTTAAAGACCGGTACACCAGCAAGCAATAAAACTTGCAGAATTCAGCCTATAAGTAATTAGGTCCTCAATCAATTAAATTCGTTAGAACCTTCAGTCGAGCGATTAAAATAATATGCCAATTGAACTTACTTTTTAAATCAGTGCTCAGTTTAGCAACGGCAAAAATATTAGTATGTATAAAAATATAGTAGGTACATTGGTACCTACGTGTGTATAAAAGGGCTTGACTTAAAATCTGTCCAGCTGAAAATTTAAGCCTCTCTGCGGAGACTCCGGGAAAGCTGATCTAAAAATTATCGAAAGTTGAGAGCAAGTCTGCTCCCTTTATAAGACTCCCTATGCCGATGACTAAAGGACGAATAGGATAAAATTTAGGATGCAGATGCAGGTATCTATACAACGATTCAGAATAGGTACTTCGGTTTAAAGATCCTATGAATCAGAGACTGAGGTACTGCACTGCAACTGAATCTGCTCCCATCAGAAGGGAAGAGGACACAAAGAGCAAGAAATGTGAAAACATATATATTTGCCGGTACTTTAAACTAAAAAAAAGAGCAGGCAAACGCGTCCCCTTCTCCCTCTCTCACCGACACTAAAACATCTTCTGCTGTGCAGCTGCAGCTATGTATAATTTCACCTTTCAGGAAATCTTACGTAAGATATGAGTGTATCTGGCAGAGTGACTTCAGCGTAATATACTTTTCCTCAAATACGTAAATTAATTTTGAATCCCGTCATCACCATAATGTAATATACATATGTAATTATCAATTACGTATGCGAACAGAAGTTTCTAAAAATTATAGCATATATTTGACCAAGACTATCAAGTCGATTACCTATTTTATACTATGGATGGTATAGACTTTAAATAAGTCTTATAGTATGTATGCACTTAAATGCTTGAATACGAAATAAAAACTAAATTCCTAGCCCAACTTTGAATTAATAAGGAAATGAACATAAAGAATACAAATACCCATGTATATTTACTACAGTTTGGAATAATCTCTGCACTTTCATATGCAAATTCACGAACAATTTTAAGCATTATTTGATATTTATGTTTGTTTATAGGCAATAGGTACCAAGATGGATTTTAGCTTTGGCCAAGTGAAGGGTCTTGACTGTCATTGCTAAATACATTGTAAAATACAGCTTTATTATCCTATTTTTAAATTTTTAGAAGGCAATTAGGTATATCTATTCAGCACAGGTGATAGGGAAGACTCTAAAGTCTGTCTAAAGTTGATAGATTCTAATTCTCTCTTCTCTAACACTAACCTCTATTAGAAATAAGATTCTACCTACTTAATTCTAATAGATTCTAATAATATTCTAGGTATACTATACGAATTTTTAATTTATTAATAATTAACAAAATATTGGTAGTATTAAGCAATTTATTACAGTATTAAAATGTCGAACAACAACTAATGTAATTAATTAATTAAAAATTAATTAAGTATTTAAAATTTAACAATATTGTACAATTTACAATAGGCTAGGGCTAGCACTATAGATCGCCTTGATTCAGAACCCCGACGCTCACTTTTTCAATCACCAAGTGTTGGTCTGTTGGTACGTTTTACGTTTCTTTCTTTCACCACGTGCACCTTCATTCAGTGAGACGCCCCGTGCAAAAATATAATTAATTACAATTAAGTAACTGTCCATACAAATGTACGGATTAGTGCGAAATACATTAATATTCTTGTGTTCCATCATCATAACCCCATAATTTAACAGTTAAACGCAAGTTGTAGGTGACATTGAGATCGAAAATAGGCTTGTAGTCGCAGTTAGATAAAAAGGTTGGTATTTCAATTATTTTTAACCAAACTTGAATATAGGTACTAATTATACTAATTATTGGTTTCTGTGTCGAATACTGCAAAATCCTCGTGTATATTGAGTCGAGTTAGATTTTTATAACTGTTATGCGTTATGGCACCATATTTTAACTTTGCCCAGTTGTAAATATACATAACATATTCATAATCATTTAATAATGAAATGAAACTTTGCTCGTGCGGTAACTGGAATGGTATTTTAAGGGTTTTCAGTATATAATAATGTGTTGAAACTTATTCAGTTACGTACGTAATGTTCAAAGAGTAAAAGAGCAACACAATTCGTTGACTGATTTTTTGTGTAATAAATAATAAATAATTATTACCTATAAATGATAGAGCTTTTTAACTTTTTAGTGTTTCGAATTTTTGAATGTACAGACGCTGAGAGCTCTAAAATAATTTGGACCTGTAGTCTGTTAATTCAATAATTTTGTATTGTTTTAAATTTCTACATAGTTTTAATAACATTAATTCGTAGATATATGTAGCTTAATTTGGGATATTTATTGTTGTATCGAATTTCTAGGGACGTGGAAGTAATTATAACCGCATTGAGAAACAAGAAGAATAATCATGGTAGATACACCTGTTATTGACGTCGACATGGATTCCAGTGGGACAAGCGTATTAGAAGTTCCAGAAACCCCTGAGAAAAAAGGAAAGTCAACGAAGGAAATCCCGAGGGGAATCCCTAAATCTGGTAGATTTTGGAAGGAACCAAAACTAAGGTGTGAATTTAAATAGTTTTCTTATTCTATTATTATTCTATTATTCTTTTCTTCTTTCTTTCTTTCTTCTGTAGTTTTCCTTATATTTTATATACCAAGGTGTGTACAATAATTACCCCTGTATGTAACATCGTGTGTAGGGCTTCAAGCATGAAGAAGCATAAACGGGATTCTCTTGCAAAGAAATTAAACGAAAGACTGGATCGTGAGCGATGCAAGGCTCTGTCTCAGCAGATTCGGGATGACATTGCAGAGAAAGAAAGGCAAAAGCGGGAGAGGACAGCGGACAATAAAAAGAGACGAGAAGAGAATGCTAAAAAATCTGAAATTGTTCAGAAGGTTTGTGATTTAAAAATTCTTTTAATGTTTTCATTTCATTTGGATTTTGCCTTTAAAACTATAGTTTAGGGTTTACAAAACGGTTTTTTAAAAACAAATTCAGATAACGGACACCGCGAAAATAAAGAAGATGAAAAAGAAACACCTGCGACAGATTGAAAAGAGAGACACTACCGCAATGGACCAGAAATAGATTTCCCTTAAACTCGATTTTAGCTATGGATTCGATTGAAGTGAATATTTTTGATTTATATTTGTCTTACCTGAAGTTGGGTACTTCCTGAGCATTTAGTGAGTTAACCTGTTTATTATTCAGTTTTGTTTATTGTTGACTAATAAACTCATCAATGCTAAATGAACTATTACATTTTACGGCATAGCAGAATGCATGCATAGATATGTATGTAATTTGTAGACCAGATTGTAAAATAGGTCATAGGTTGACTTGAACATATAGAATGTTTAAAGTTTTAAAAAAAATAACTTTATTCAGCCACTGTTACACAAGTGAAATAGTCATATGAATCATTCATCGTCAGTATCAATATTGGTAAATTGATAAATAACAGTTTCGTATTGCAACCTCAAACCTCCAACTCTGTAACTCATTTTGGTATTCCCACATAATTCTAGACAACGAGTAAGATTCTGTTGTACTATTACATTTTATGATTAACGTGAAATTCCCTCCCACGCATTAATATTTTAACGTCTTAAATCTACGCGGCATAAGCAATATCTGAGAAAACTCCAGAAGCCAGTCAAAGTTGTTCTTTTTTGGGGCCTTACCGAAGTAAACCAAATTTATATATAAAGTTCATGGTAATGTCAGAATAATTTTATAGAATATCATTTAAGGTGGCTAGTACTACGCAAAGAAAACTAAGTAAGTCCTTGAAAACAAAATTTAAAACTCTTCAGATTATCAAACGTACTTCATGGTTCAGCTCCCAGTTAATATGTAATTAATGTCACGAGCGCTATCCAACAACCATCTACATACCGTATTATTACTTGACGTATTATTGGTAAAAAAAATAACGTCATTTCGTATTACACGAAGTTTTAGTACGCTTGATGTGTCGTTGACTCGAACAATAACAAGTCATTAACCACATCGATTATTGATTACTTTCTGTCCTAACTACCGAAAATACATTACAAATTCAAAAAATGTATAATAAAACTACAAGGTAACTAAACGAATTTCTAGCAATTAATCAGATAGATCCACACACACAGTAAAGTAATACATAATTACCAGCGTTTTAGATGAGATGTTCCCATATTGGGAATTTTGGATTGCTCAAGCCCCCCAACCTGTGACATTGGCGTGTTCACAATTGTTACTGAGCTTGACGAAATGGAACCGCTTAGTTTAATTTTGGCAGCACTTGCTAACGTGTGCCTTCGGTACCGCTGTATTGTTGTCGGAGTTTTAAACTCTTTGGGGGGATTAATACGGCTTAACATCAGCTTCCCGTTGTAGAACTTTTCTTGCGGCTTCATGAGCTTCTTTGAGCTAATAGTACTCATGCATGAAACTGCAAGTGTGTTCCTACTTGCGGTTGGGGCCTTTTTTGTACTAAGAACCTTATGCCGATTCTCTTTAGGTTGAGGTTTAAGACTTTTGACAAACTTCGGAGTAGCAGCAATGGCAGCTTTATTGAGTGGAACCCCTGGCTTTTTTGTAGCCTCTTTGACAGACGCAAGTAAAGCTTGTTTGTTCATTTTGTTAATACGCAGCGGAATCATTTCCCCTTGAACTTGTGCAAATATTTTAACTCCCTTTTCAAGACTATAAGGAGTCAATGCTGAGTCACAAGACGGTTTAGATACTGAAATAATAATTTTCAACCAACATTTTAAAATTTGACTACCAACTACACCAGCAAGGTTGAGTTACTGGCTAGTGCGATTAATTCAGAACTAAGTAAGTAGGTATGGTCCCTTTATAGTAATTACCTTTTATGGCAGAGATGTTACCTAAAACACCACGACAATCATCGCTGACTGCCATCGGGGTAAGAAATACGGAATTATTCAAAGATCGCGTTCTGCTCCGACGATTTCTTTCATTCAATTCGGGTGTGGCAGGTTCACCTCCGTTCTCATCTAAGGTAGTAAAATAGAAATCACAAGGTACTTGAATAAAATTGCATAGGTACATGTAAAATATGAATGCATCTTGTGTATAACTGGAATCGACAAATGCTGGTTACTTACTCGCAGTTAAACCCGTAAGGATCATACTATTTACTGCTTCTGGCATAGTATGGATGTTTTCGCTTGTGGCAGTAACTTCGTTTTTAATGAAGACATCTGTTCTCAGATTCTGTGGAGCTGCAATTCCAGCCAATGCAAAATACATAAAATGAATTTACTGTCCATCGAAAAAATAATATCAATGAGAAATGCGAAAATGAAAACGCTATTTAGGTATGTAATAACTTACTAAGGCTAAGTTTCTTGCGTTCAATAAAGTCTAAAATTCCATGGGGTGAAGGAGCATTCGAGGAAGTGGGTGATAGCATTTCTTCATCAATGGAACGGTTCTGAATTTGTCTTACAGTTGGCTTCACGTCCGACACACGTCTTTCAGTTTGACTGTAGTCAAAAGGCTCTTGAAGTCGAACGACTTTAGTCGTCTTTAAGTTCCCTTCCGACACCCGTCGAACTCTCTCGGGACTGATCCTACAGACAAGAGAAGAAAATTTTAGGTTCATTGACTTTAATCAACGAATTAAATCTAAACCGTCAACCGTCCCGTAGATGAATCACAATCTAGTAAATATGGCATAAAAAGAAATAAATCTGCTGTACCTAAATACGAGCTTTTCTCGCCCCGTAACAGTTCTTGGCTTAGAGCTTTTTCTCCTGGGCGTGCTAATCCTGTCACAAGCATTTTTTAATTTGCTCAGACTAAGACGCCGTCGAAGTACCTCAAGGGGTCTCAAGCTGTAAGCTGCAATTGAGTTCCTGCTAGCAGAAGTAATATCAAAATGTGAAACATGTTTTGCATGCACCTTCCCCGTGCGTGGAGTTGTAATTCGAACGGACTTCCTCGGACCCATTTTTAAATCCAAAAGCAATACTGTAATACAAAACAATGCAACAATTTCAAAGATTAATATGACTAGGTATATAACCATGAGTCATGAATTGTGTGCGCCACGCATACATTCAACATTGATAAATGACACAAAACAAAAATGATTTTTATATGACAAGACATACCTTTCCGCTACTCACCACTCGGATGTTTCCTTAAAAGGCTCAATCTCCAAAAAATACCAAACCAAGTACAGACAAGACTTACAATTTTACACAATCCACTGACAGCTGAAATACTAAGGTAAATATGAACCACCACAAAGAACAAGTCCAATTACGACAGCACCTGCACTGATGCGGTGTTAAATACTGGACACTGGACAAACTGTCAAGTTGGCTAATTTTAATTAACAATTTAATAGTTGTCAAAAATAGTATTTAAAGTGGTAGCAGCAGCAACAGAACGGCTACCAAACTCCCCAAAGTACTGGATCAACTGGATGCCGCTCTCATTTCTAACGGTCAACAAAGCATCTCGTTGGCTCACTCGCCCAACGAACGCCCATGCAGAAGGAACCGCTAATCAAACGCATCTTCTTCGCCATGTGATCCTATTTGAGGAAACTAGTGGGATTTAGATTTAGACTTTCATTTCTTTTTCTTCTTACGCACAATACGCACTACGCACTACGCCAAAACACAAACAAATAACAAGGAAGAAAGGCGCTGTAATGCCCGGTGGCCATAATGCCCCAACAAAAGTATAATTAATAATAGGTCTACTAACAACTAACGACCTTATGGGGGTCGTCAGATTTTTTTGCATAACGGTTACCTACTGTCTTCATAGCACTGCACTGGAAGTGTGTTAGTCTCTTGCTTATTTGTTTTTTTCTTTAAACGTAAATTAATGTTTCTTTTTCTGTCCTTCGGATTTCGGATTTTACGGATCACACTGATCAGTGCAGTGATCACATTCTGCCCTTTGCTGGAAAAGCTGCATTTGCTTTCTAATTAGGTATGACGAATTTATGAACACACTATATGTAATATGAAAAAGCCGATGAAAAAAATAATCCATTGTTATTAATGCTGATCACTTACATATAAGCTATCAGGATTATGAGATGAGTATTACATTACTAATTATTATGTTATTATATTAATATTACTAATATTACATAGTACTTACACTATTAATGTATGCCATATTTAAGACTATTTTGCATAATGCGTGATTGTAATTAGCGTGATTCATTTACGTAACAACGTGTTGCGTTAGCCAAGCCAGATAGATAGACCATAAACTGACGAGGAAAAAAATGACAGCTTCGATAAATTGTTTTTTGAACTTGGATTGTACTTAAGTACACTCAGTATTACTTACAAAAATAAGTACTTACTAAGTACCTACTACTATAGTGTTTGCATACATTCACCGTTCACAGTAACTTTGATTTATGCCATAATTGCAATGTTTACTTAATGTAATTACCGTTTTAAGGGGAATTACAAGTAGATTACAGATCTATACTTGCTCTTGAATTACGGTATTCAAATGAAATATTTTTAAAACTGTGAAGAAAAATGAAAAAAATCAACTTTTTATGCGAAAATGTTAGTCCAAAGCTGAGCATCGATCTGGGGGGTCCTTGTAATTCGTAAAGCGGTACGTTACACATCTCGTTTTAACGTGAGTGATCCGTTTAAACATCATAAAAGCTTTTGGTTTAGGTCATATACATAGTACATATGTAATTGCGTGTGATCCTACTTGGCGAAAGCCAAAAGGATCAACTATATTTGACTTTTAATTTTTCTTATGGGACACTTTTCTATTAATGTTGTTGACTTTCACTGTGCACATTTTTAATTTTCAAAACCGCCCCTAACAGGAGTATACTGATTTTTAAAGACCGGTGAAAAATATCAAAATGTCGCTTTCTATAAATGTAGGCAGTAAGGCAGTTATACAATACATAATTTATTATTCGTGACAAATATTTTGATACTACATTGCATTGATCGCTCGATAAACATTTGATGAAGATGACACCAGAGACCGCAGAGCCTTAATGTTGTTAATAAATTGTATTAAAACTTACTCAAATGGTAAATAAAAATTATAATTAAACATTGTCATTATAGCCATTAACATATTATTACAATACTATTGTATTGAATGTTATTATTGAATAAAATTCAGCATTTGAAAAAAAAGGACACGCAAATTATTTTGTGACGTTATATGCACTTTACATTTTACAGTAGTAGTTCAGTACACCTAATGGTGGGCACCCGGCATCCAATTTTTCTCCAGTGTCATTGGTCAATCACAATCAAACACACCCACTATCAAAAGGTTACTAGTGGACACTTCTACTGTAATAGTGTTTGATTGTGATTGACCTTTAACACTTGAGAAAAATGGGGAATCCATAAGTGGGACACCGGCTACAATAAGGCGTATATGTATATTTATATTATAAATTATTTACAGTTACTTAAGCACTAAATTACAATTAACAATGCATGGCTCCAAACGCTTCCACCTTTTGCACAAGTAACCTATGGATGGCCCCCATGATTACTGACATTGACAACTGCTGCACATTGCTATGCTGTAAGCACAAGAAGTAAAAAACCATTTCCCTGTTATTTATACGACGAAGATTTGCTGCGCATTTACATCCACGAATTGAAAGCAATGAGCGGAGCGAGAAGGGCAAACTTGATACAGAATTCGATGCGTTCACACTCACACGCAAAAAATTGTTCCTCTTAAAATAAAAAGCATTTAATCCATTTAATTGTGTTAAACATTAAAAATTAAATCGAAAGCATTGGAAAAGAAACGGACTGTTGGTCTACCTGCCGTTTGCTTCGTAACTTATATTTTTTTAAAAATCTTATTGAAAAAATTGCAATTGCTCCAAATGTGCATATAGCATTTGGCGAATAGTACATTTTAAAAGTGTGACAGGAAAGTGCGTTGTTCGTTGCAGAATTCTTGTACGCACTAAAGTTGCAGCGAACGCACGTCGCAGAAAAACGATACGCATATTTTTGCAGCGAATTCATTCAGGACAGTCAGTAATGATTATTCGTTGATTATTTTTTTTGCTTGCAAGCTAATTCGTAATTAATATAAATTTGAAATTACAAAGGAAGTTGGGAATAATTGTAAAAAAGACCAACCTTCAACCTTTCATCTGGAATCTTATGCTTGACAGCTGAGTCTCAACCACGCAATTGACAATTTTAATTAAGCATTGCATTGTGTTACGCTATACACACAACAGATATTGGACATGGAAGTTGAAGAATATGTAAGTTATTATTGAAATTGTGAAATTAAAATTTGTGAGAAATTAATGTATGTATGTATGTGTGTAATGCAGAAGTTATACTCTTCAGCAATTCTGTATCACATATATTGCTAGCTATGTAGGGTAAAGGCTTCTAATTGTGGTAGTCTTGTAACTGTGGTACCCCCCTGTTTTCTCCAGTGACAACGGTAACTCATAATCGAACGCACCTGGTTTTGAATCTTCGGGTATTAGTCTTCCTATTGAAGGTATATTAGATTTTAAATAACCTTAGACACTGGAGAAAACAGGGGGGTACCACAGTTACAAGACGACCACAATTAGAAGCCTTTACCCTACTACATTGTTTTTTAATTTAATTGTACTCCTGTATCTGCATGTTGCCTGTACAAAACGTTTTTGAAAAATGCAATATTTAATGAAATCAAATGATGAATGAAATTATATTTTTCGGGATTGAAGTTGGAAGTAAACATGATTAAATAACTAAATACAAAATAGGTAGCCGTTATGAATGTTGTAAAGGTCAAGTGAAATTCTGTTTTCTTTGAAATACAGACCAAACCAGAGGATAAAGTTCAGAAGGCGATACAAGAATTTTACGATGCAGTTATGAGGAAGTTAGACGAATTTCAGCTCGTTGAGATGGAAGTGAACGAAAAACCGGGCCAGAAGCAATTACTGAAGCGTCGACTTTCAGATGTTCGTGAACTTTATTATTTTTTCACTCTTAAAGCAATTATAGCCTAAATTCATCCTACATAATTCATAATTGTATACTATGCATCATGTCATGTTTTTGCCTGTTAGATTAAATAGCTTTTATTGTTTGTCTATGGATGTGTGCATGCTGGACTGTCAACTGTTGATAGCACATAATAAAAATATGTGTTTGTAATTAAAATAGTTGAATGAAATTATCCAACTGACCAACAAAATCTCAAAGAGGATTAAAAGTATACTCAGTTTTCCTACTCAACAAAGCCGTCTGTGTTCCTGTTCCAGTGGTAGTGGTACTAACAGTAAAGTTAAAAATTTAATCATTTCTACTTCTACAGAAGATGAACCCAGTTGTAGTGACAGTGCATCAAGCTCAACTTTCTGTTTTGAAATGGATCAAGCTCTTCATGGGTGTAAATTAGCTCCAGGAAATAGTGGAAAGGGAGCCATCAAGTTGTCAGCATCGACATCGGCATTGCCTGCGTTGAAATCGGAACGAACAGAAATGACAGCAGAGCGGTTGCCATTACCTAAAATAAGATTACAGGATCTTGTGGTTCCATTTATTGATTCTGATGAGGCACTCGAATCTGAAGACGTAAGTATAGCATAATATAAAAATGTAATACAATAATTTTAAAATAACAAAATACGAATTGGGTTTTTACTAAAAATTTGTTGTAATTTTCTGGATTAGATACTCTTCGAAGTCTTCCGTTACATAGGCACTCGGGATCTGTTGAACTTCCGCCTTGTCAATTGCAAATGGCGAAATGCTGGCACGTCAGCTCTACTTGCACGAAACTCATGTCAAATCGTCCTGGACGGAATCTATGATCCACCAGTCGAGTCATTTAGAAACGGAAGTAAAAAATCCAATTGCAATTACTGCAGCCGACTCAACGATGCTAGCTATGAGGAATCACCGATAACTACCATACTGTGTAATGACCGTGACCACAGTGCAACACTCAGTGATCTTAATGCCCTTATACTAAATTCCCCTAAATTCCCTTGTCGAAGCTTCCGATTCAAATGGGGTGATCCTGAATCAGATCCACATGCCGCGGAGCTCTTCTTTATCTTTGGCCCACTCATGAAGTCTCTGAGTTTAGAGTGTGTTGTTTCTAACGGATTTCTTCGTGACATCCTTCTCACACACGCTCCCAACATCGAAGAACTCGAAATTGTTCGGGGAATGATTTTCTCCTCTTCCTTTGAGTCCCTGTTCCCCTTCACTGTCAACCCAACCACGGACGAGAAAATCAAAATCCGTCTTCCGCACATGAAGTCTCTGGAGCTCAAACTTCCATGTATTCCCGAAGATCGTCGTCTTCTCAAGGATCTGATTGAATCCTCAATTAATATGCAAAGTATCAAGAACTTGAGTATTTGGTTTCTCGACTTGATCATTGAGCAAAAGAAGACATACCTCATCCGCGAATTCACTTTTGACCCTTGGCGTTCAGAAATTCGCCTTGTACAAGAGTTGGCAAAAGTTGAGCCGAAACTCAAGAAATTGAAGGTGCAGTTCACCAAGATATTTCAAGATGACGAGAATTACTGGACACTAGTAGTGGAAGCATTGAATTCAATTTTAGAGTCGAGTAAAGAGTCTTTGGAGGTGTTGGAGATACATCCTTTAACAACTTTGCCCAATATTGAACTACCAGTTATGAACAGAGTCAGAATTATTCGGCTTGGGGACGACGATGCGTATTACTTGACTTCGAATTCCATCGGAAATAATAATCGAGATCATCAGCGACTACACTTCGACGACGACGACGAAAGTGACGACGAAAATAATGGGAGGAGAGACATGCTTCGATTTGGTGATGAGGACGAAATAATTCCCATGGAATATGATTTTGATGGAATGCTCCCTCTTGGCTCAACCCTTTCAAAAAACTTCCCGTATCTCCACACACTTCAGCTTGACTGGAAATGTTATGATGACGACGCGCTTAATTTCTATTTTCCAGCTGATTGCTATGACGAAGAATATAATGAAATTAGTGTCATTCCCTGCCTGACTGTCAAGACCCTCGAGATTTACAACAATTGGCCTGATAGTTTCGGTGCGAGGGCTTTGGCGAAAAAGTTCCCCAATGTGAAAGAGCTCAAGTGTACGTGTTGTGACTATCGAGGGCTCAAAAATTCCCTGTGGCAGATTTGCCCAAAGGCTGAATCCATTGAAATTCATGGAATTAGTGTAGCAATGAGCGATCGGGATATGAACAGGCAGCGCGAGGCCCGGCATTATCATTATCAGCATTTGGATGGAGCGCGTGCTAAAATTTCTGTTGCATCAATAATTGACTCCTTCTTTACGGGGATCCCTCCGGAGATGTGCCGGAAGTTGGAGATTGAGGAGTTGCCCGTGGAAATGCGAGGAGATGCATTTAGTTTGAGATTTTTGAGAACTAGCCCAGCTGTTTGTGATTTATACCGTAAGTTTAAATGCATATTTAAAATGTCTTATTAGAGATTTTAGTTTTTAGTAAGGTATGTATTTTGTACTTGTAAGTTTATAATAATTTTTATTTGCATGTGTGCAGATTTGAAAACTTTAAAACTCGTGTTTTCGGAATTACGGGCCCCATTTATGTCCCATGTGTCTGGAAAGTATGGGTTTAAATTGATGCCAGATTTGACTGTTACGTTTGCGTATGACCAGTCTCCGAAGTATGCAGAAGAGAATAAAGGTTGGTATACTACCAAACGGTTTTGTTGTTTTTTCGATTCTTATTACCATAAATTATAGAACCGTTTGATACAAGAATTCATATCATTTTGATTTAAACGAAACTAAAAATTACAAATTGATGTACTTTTCTTTATACTTTTTACCGTCACTTCATTTTTTTTCTTTTATTTACAATTTATGTGAATGGTTTGATATTCATTTTTTTGATAGACATGGAAGAATTTTTGAAACCCGCCAAACCATATGTTCGATTTAGACATGAGAAGAGACCCGATATTAACAAGAAATCATTTGAGGGCGGAGTAGCGGCTGCTGCGTAACAAAATAAATAAAAAACAAAATGCTTAAGTTACGTGGAGCAAGCAGTTATTGCAGTTATTGGTACAGTGGATTTAAAAAAACAAGTTTGTGAGTACACACGATAATGATTTTGAATGAACAACAAGAATTTTAAAATGATACAATACAAAATATTTTGTACTAATCTTAAGTCTGGAAACAGTTTAGTGTTTATGCGTATACAATGATGTTGTAACTTTTTGTATTCAAAGTAAAAACAAAAACAAAAGAAAATCTTACAGATTATTTTTCTAACATAACGATGAATTTACTGTTGAATTAAAAAATTTAAATATAAATAGTATTATATGCTAATAATTGCTAGTCTTACTAAATGTTCAGCTTTACTACGCTACGAAATTAGTATTATAATAATATTGCAGGTAATTTCAACTTGCAGTACGCAATGGAAGAGTGTTTTATTAAATCATAGTAGCGATGTAAGAAATAGTAGTGGAAACCCGTGAGATAGATAGTGCAATGATAATTAAGAGTATGACTATGAAATTTATTGCCACATTTGCCAAAAGAATGTGTTTTCTATTTTTACCACCCTCTTCTCCTTAATATGTATCTGTCTCAGGTAGACGAGTGTATGTAATTCGGTGTGACCTGAGACTGTGAGTGTTAAATGTAGTGTAACAGAGCAGATTATCAAAAACAATATACCTAGGTAGGTAATTTAATAAATTATTAATTTCCAAATATCTAAATTATTAGTAGTTTTAAATCATCACATCTACTAGCTGTTACTTAGATTAAATATTCATTATCGATGTCAGTGTTCACAGCAATTATTATTATATTTAATGAACAGCATTGAGCGTGTAACGCAATGCGCATTGGAAATAAATTGTGCTATCTCTGTTAATTGCAGTTTTGTACTTTGTACGGGAACATTTTATTTAAAATACCTTATGGTGGGTTCCATCATTCCATCATTACAAAGTATAGATGATTCCATTTACTAAGGTACCTATAGATCATGTATGAAATTATTGATAGAGTTTTAGTGGATTTAATCGAGTCTAGCCAAGTAGGTGAGACATGAGCCTCCTAAACTGTCTTAATGTTATCACATTGGATAAATTCAGGTTTATTACTCCGTTCGTTTGCCTCTAGTTCTAGTGCCTTTATGACAGGAGTCGAAGGATAAATAAAAGAGTATGAATTCACACGTCACAATTTGAGCAGGAACACACCGTAAAAAATTTACTGGACCATACGTATACATACGATATCAGAATAGTACTTATCTACTACTTACAAACATATAAATTCTGATTAGTATAGGTATATCAAAATACATTTTAAAATAGAAAACTTTATACAAGTAATATTAATTTTTGTTGTACGTGATCCGGTAGGATCTAATTTCAAAACGTATTGTCACAGTGGCATCATAACAAGTAATTAAGCAAACCAATCCTAGTATCAAATAATTTAAATATACCTACAATATTACGCTAATGACAATTTAAAACATTTTAAAAATAATATTAAGCAAAGATATTCAGTCATACATGTACAAATGAGTACGTGAAAGCGTCAAGATAAATTTCACTTGGTCTCAATTGGCAGGCCATAATTGACTAATGCTGCTTCAGTCAGAAATTGTGTTGCAGCCTTTCGAGATTGGAGCATTGCAGTCGCCAAACATTTCTCTCTTGGTCTTTCCAATTTAGGATCAAACTGAGCGAATGTAGGAATCTTTTTAGAACCGGGAAGCCAACGTTGTAACATATCCACGGTGACTCGATCGCACTCTACGTCAGTAACTTCCCATAAAAACCCAACTATGCTTGGACTGCAAGGTAATTAACACATTTTATAACGTTAACATGCAAATTATTCTTAATACATACCTACCTACATCCTGTTGGAAAAAAAATTTAAAAGTCAATTAAAAGGCGGATCTCACCATGCGGCTATCAAATACGAGGACACGATAGAGGATGAATTAGCTTTCGGCCCGTGATACCGGTACTGAGCACTGGAGCAACCCATTAAAATCGGAACGGCATTGCACAACAGCTTTTGCAAAGCAAACTCTGGAAAGAAGTTTATACCACTTCCATGGCCGCAATATCTGCAATTAAAGAAAATATAAAAACTATTGGCTACATTCTACGTACACTCCCCTCTAAAATAAGTACTTATCCGAAAAGTAAACATTACAGTATAGTATTTTATTTTAAAGTTGGACAAACGTATGTATGTACATCATGATATCGTTGTTTTGAAGGGCTATTTCCATTTCTTCATGCGTAGGCTTTCTTCCAACAATCCCCTTCCATTTCTTGTGTCCCTGGAGATAGCTCTCAAGTCTTTTCTGCACGTTGATTAAAGTTTGATCTGGGTTTAGGATGAAAGTACACTTTGAAATGTCAACGACTTCGGGGAATTTGGGCCGACTAATTTTCATAACTTTGACTGCGCTATATATTGCGGCAACGGACGCCATCCTCGTTACACTGGTAGTGCGTAAAACAGGCATCCAATCCCACGGAAGTTGCTCCAGTTCCTGGAAGATCAAATATTGCAAGTTGTTATTTATAAATACGATTAATTCCGAGTCACTTTCATAAACTGAAAAGTAGTAAACACTTACCGAGTCCAGAATAATGATTGTTGGCCACCTTTCAACATCAGCCGGTATTTCGTTCCCTACTACCGAGACAATGTCTGCAATTAATTTTGCGCGTTTAAGCGAAATTTGCAAAAAAGTTCGTAGAGCTTCCCTTAATTTCGTTTTTGTCTTCTGACCCAACATGTCATAATTTTCCATCAACTTGTACAAGAATACTTTTTCTTGCATGGTCAATTTCCTTCCAGCATGGGTCTGAATGTCATATAATTTAAGCATTATTTTCTCTTGAAAGGCTCCGTCCTTAATATTCCCTGCGAGTAGAACTGCGAAAGGACCCAGCCAGTTTTCTTCCATTGCTAAAATAATATCGGAAAGATGCTTGTTGTGCTCCGCCCGTATGTCCCAATACTTCTTCCGACAACCTACGTACTCATCGTTGATATGCCTATTTTTCGTCATGACCTTTTTGAATTCTTCTAAAATTCCGTTAGGCATTCTGGATGAAGCGTCTGTACTAGGTTCCTTAATGTAAGTAACAAAATTCGATCGCTTCTTATCCGACGGTAGGGTAAGAAAACTAGTCAAGAATAAGGATGGCGTCTGTTTAAAGTCTGCTGCTTCCGAACCAAAACGATTGTTCCCAAAAGCCATTGCTGTAATTTGTATTATGTTCCAATTAGGATTTATGTCATTAATACAAGTCATAAACTCTTCAAATTTTCGTCCAAACGTGAGTGCATCTTTGATCTGGCGAACGAATACTTTCTTCCTCATTTTATCATGGTCTTCTTGATTTTGATTTATTTCACTCTTGGACAGGAATAAGCAGTGCTTGTCCACCATGTCACTTCGTAAATGAGTTCCATGAGCCTCTGCAAGATAATAAGCACACTTGCTGAGACTCCCACTGTCGCTCTGCCACTCACGAAATGCTAGTACTTTAGTTAAATCAGAGTACACCAAATGATTGACAAGATTCCGAAGTTTTGGCAACATTGAACCCAGTTTTAAGTCATCAAAGAGTTTAAAGTCTTGGAGTTGCTCCGTGGAAATTGAAAATAGATCCGAGATTTCTTTGAATGAGACCCTCTTCCGCTCCGTACCGAAGTCATCCCAGTCTGTAGCCATTTGTTTGATCTGCTCGCTTCCCGTGGCCGTGTGCTCCCGAGCCCACTTGAAAATAGCTTGTAAATTGTCCCACAAATTTTCTGTATACTGATAGTGCTTCCCTGTTGTTGAAGTCCCCTTTTTCTGTGTCGGAGCGGATGGGACCTCCTCATTTATTCTATGATTAAAAAAAGCACACTTCCTCGATCTCTTTAATTTGCTTGAAACGGCTGTGGTTGAGCGTGATTTGTCCAGTGCAGGGCCTGTCGTGAGCTGATTCAGGTTCTCCTTCTCAATATTCTCATTCAGGTTCAAAGTACTCAATAAATTAAAAGTCTCTTGAACGTCCACTCGCCGCCTCTTAGTTACCAAAAATGACACGGCGGATGTGGACCGGAAATGGGAATATTTCAAGTTATTGTAGACCATGGGGAGCTCCAGTTTCATCCCTTCACTTTGAGCCTTGTCAGTCCCACCCGGAGTTGAGATGATGCTTTGAGAGAGGTCAATGGTTCGGATCCCCTTGACAGGATTTGGCGATGCGTATGCTTGGACCACGAGAGCCCCAGCACATGATGACAGGCTCAATGGTGACAAGGACGGGGCCGCCAGTTCATTTTTATTCTCCTCCACTAATGAACTGTCCCGGAGTCCATTTTCGGGGTCACTTTTTCCATTCATTTTGACAAATCCTAGTTATAAAAGTCACTGGTCACGTTAAATAAATAACAACTGACTTTACTATCCACTTTTTTTCGACTCCCAGTCACTATCCCGTACTTACATTTCCTACTGATTATAAAAAGTGTACGTGTAGCAACAACCAACAACATGAAAGGAATAACAAAACAAGGACACAACTTCAACTTTGCAAGGCTTGGAACTCTTGGACTCTTTGGAACCGTTGGAACAAGTTGGAACTGGTCTGGAACTGGACACAAACAAAATACTAGGTTACGTTGGGCATTCTAAGTTTCTAAGTCTAGTTCTCTTTTTAAGATCACGCCTTGGCAAGGCAAGGCAACTGGGCCGTCGTAAATTGTAAATGGGAAAGATTGAGATCTACTTACAAGTTATTACTTTTACACTGACTTTTAAAATATTCATGCACAACTTTTATGACAACGTCGACACAAGAGGAGTCAGTCGTAGTGGTAGTGGTACTGGTAGTGCAGTTAAGTTAAGCTCGAAATTAAAATGCTGAATGTGCGTGAGTGCGTTAAATTTAAAAAAAGAAGCCACAAGCTTACACTGCCACTTACTAGTAGAAGATACGCTGTCTTTTGAGCTCCTCCAAACTATCTTCCCATTCGCACTATCACAAACAAAACACTCTCTGCAATCTGCTGTTCTAGATTTTAAGTTTGTCTCCTCTCTTCTTCCTGATTCTTCGTCGGATTCCGTTGGTGTTGGTGCTGTGGTTGCGCGCTAAATTCTGACAAATCGGCAGAGATCAACAGCTGATTTCCCCAGATTTCTTCTTTATAGTCACTGCTCAAATTATAAGACTTTCATCTCGATATATAGTCGATGCACCAGTATAGCACAAACACAACATATACATATATTAACCGGTAGCCAGAGTCAGAGTAGCTATGCATTCGCACAAAACAAAACCCCGCCACCAAACTGCACCAGAAGCGGTTATTCAACACTGTATATACACTGTATAGTACAGCACAGCACAATAAGTCTATTTCCATTTCGACCGTTACAATGAAGTGTTCAAGTATTTATACAAAATACAAACGGTTAAGGGCAGTCCACAAATTACGATACAGATTTTGAAAAAGTGGATCCGTCTTCTCTTTAAGTTAGCAAACTTACACTTTAATACACATACATATGCCGTAAATGACCAATTTTTGTCCCACAGCCCAAGGTTTGACCCAGCAGTTGAGCAAAATCCCAGGTTTCTGTGCCATCGTTAGGTTTTTATTACTGAACCCACTGGCCACTGGTTTAAGGACTGTTTAATTTATACAGTTTTAACACAACTTTTCGAAAGTCGCAATTTTCAACAAAACTATTTTTCAAAGAGAGAACAGAACTCTTAAAAAACGCTATTTTTCCAATTTAGACCTTTTTTTAAAATTGTTTTTTTTTAAAATTAGCACTTCTTAATAACAAAAACAATTTCCAAAAAACAATTTTCAACAAAACGGGCCTCAAAGAAAGCACTCTTTAAAAACGCTATTTTTCCAATTTAGAGCTTTTTTAAAAATAGCACTTTTTAATAACTAGGTACATATTTACTTGTTTTTTCTGTATCAGTGCTTAGTGTCAGGATAACTGTGGAAAGATAAATTTTAAATGAGCACCTAGGTTTCCCTTGAAAATATAACCGTGCTTACTAATATTTATTTTTAACATACATAGTACTCTCCCCCGTTGCATAATAAACGACACTTAAGAAGCAAAGTGAAGCCCATCCAAGATCCAAATGTTAATAACAGTGAATTGATCAGTCGATGCATTATATCCACGAACTCTTTAAAAGCAAAAGATGTACATAATTATTCAAAGTATGTTGTTTCTGTTAGTGGAGATGCATCACTTTGCTTCTTAAGCGACGATTTGTAGTTTAGAAGGAGGGTAATGACCGGTTATTCACTGTAAGTATTCCTAATTAACAATTTGGTGGTACAATTGGAAAAACTATCCAAAATACTTCCTATTTACAAATGTATTTTATGGGCAGCCTCTAGGTTGTAAAAAACGAGTTTTTTGAAGCCTCTTTACACCGTCGTCCATTGGCTCTAGGCATCTAACTTCTAGGTGTCGTTCTGATTGACATATTTCGATTAGAGTTGCAGTATAAATAGTTTTAAAATATGTAAATGAAAAGCAGCTTGAACTTACTTTGATGAGGATTCTAACTAGTACACTTTAAATTTAAATAAAGACGAAGAGAAGAAGACGCCACCAAAACGAAATGCTGCGTATAATACGTAAAGAAAGTCACTCTACTTTTTACAACGATCGTATCGTAAGTACTTATGTACCTTCACAAATGATTTATTCAAACTTCATCATGTATCAACAAGTATGTATATTTACACTATACAGAAGTCAAATTAATATTATTAGCTACCTATATAACATGCATAATTAAGACGTTAAGATAGGAGATATTCACCCCACTTCATATGAAATGACGAAATGGAAGGAAGCAACTACATTAAAATATATGAAAAGAAAACTAGCTGGTAAAATATAATTACTACAATAGTGAAATGGTGACTAATGGCAAAATATGAAAGATTAACAGATGATATAAATAGTTGAATACAGTAAGTCAACAGTACATTAATAAAAACAACAAAGAATAGTTTCGTTTTTAACAGTGATACAATATGAATCTTAATTAACAGAGTTTTTTTTATAATCTGAAGCAGTAGGTACTATGTAGGAAAGAAATACCTATATGATCGATCAAACTGGGTGCCAGTAACGTAATTTATCCGTAGTATAAGGGGAACTGTGTTACATGAGGGTGTGAAACACGTCAGTATAAAAAAAGTCAAATCTTGTAGATGAAATTCAAGACGATGGATTTATTTTTGGAAAATACGGAAGAAATATTTAATATCGTCGCTGACGCTTGTGACCGCGACCACGACCTCGACTCCCACCCCGTCCTCGGCTTGAACCCTGACGTTTTCTTTGATTAAGTCTCATTTGCTGTTTTTGAGAAACCTGAGCTCGATGTTCTGCCTCTTCCTTTTCCTCAAGCTCCCTCACTTCACATAGGATTTTGTCAGGTCCTAATCCAATTTTACCAGGGGTCTCCGTCTTGGATATGATTTCAATAGCTTCCTTGGCTGCATTTGCTCCGGCTAATCGTAAAACGGCATCCTTCTCCCCGCGATTAAAATCGATAAATGCAATCTGAAATCAAGTCACAAGAAATAGTCACAAGAAATAGTCACAAGAAATAGTCACAACAAAGGCTACGGTGTCGGTATGTAACTTAATGTAATAAAATAACTCTACTATGCAGAGGGACCATTTTAAATTGCAAATTTACCTGATACTTTTCATTGTCATCAAACAAACTCGCCCAAGTTGCTTTGATATCCTCGCGCGAAAGTCCTTCCGGAACGCTAAGAACTTTTACAAAGATATTTTCGGGCAGTTCGGGAACTGCGTTCTCCGATTCTTCGGGTTCATCATCCTTCTGTTGCTGCTGCTCCTTCTTCTTCTTTCGAGCTTCTGTCCGAGCTTGTAAGTCTGCCAGTTTTTTTGCACTATGTTCCTTCTGCATCATCTTTAAAAGCTATAGAAAAAGACGGGATTGATAAGTTCTATTCAACATAAAACATCATTACTAAGCACACAAGATAAAAAGGGTTCAAAACGCTGTACCTCAACCCCTTTGTACGTAGATTTCTCTTCATTTAAAAGCTTTTCGGCTAATTCGGTTGATTTAAACACTACGAAAATAGATCCTTTGAATTCCCGCTTAAAAACAAACTCTCCACCTTCAAAAGTTTTTCGGTTGTAATTTCGCATTATGATTCCATCCACACCTTCATACTTGCTCTTGAAATGTTCTGAAATAAGCAAATAAATAAATTCCATCATTTTTAGAACCAAGTGTGCCGACGCTGTTAACAAATTACATTCGTTTTACTAAAAAGCTTAAATTCTAACCCAATAGTTCATCCAAAGTTGTTTCCGTTTTTGAAAAATTCTTCAAGTACACAGTTTTTTCTTCTGCTCTCCCTTCAGGGGCTGGGAATTCAAGACTACGGCGGAGCTTGGTTCCAGTAGGGTCAACTTCAATCAGATCGGAGGATTGCAATACATCAAGGAGAATAGGAATATGTTGTTTCTCGGAAAACCTGCGTCATTTAAAATGCTTACATAAGTATTTCGTGACAAACAATTCACTTCCATATATAGTTAATACCAATTCCCCCCCCCCCAACTGATATAAAATAAACTGAGGACTCGTACCCATCCAGAAGAGATTTTAATCTGTTGAACTTTAGCATGGTGGCCACCTCAATCCACCCATCACTTTTAGCCATCTCTCCCTTCATAAATGAATCTTTTGGAAGGTTCACATCGCCGAAGTAGAACTGTAAAAGGAACAAAATGCACAAGAGATTAGTCAATCGAAATGTCCAAGTCAGTCAGACAAAAACTATAAAAACTACAACACCTCAAGCCATACCATCAACAATTGACAATTAATTAATACGCTACATCAACATGTCATACTTTTAAATCAAGCCATAAGACTGCCGCACATGAATATGAAAAATGTTTTTCTAGATTCCCTCCCACAATAAAATCATATAGCGTCTAGCTTACCTCGAGTTGTGTCTGGATCTTTTCCCTCGCGCTCTCACTAACATCAATGACTTCTTCCTTTGGTTCAGCCTTGTCTGTCACGTCATCCCCGGGCTTAACATCCTCCTTCTTAGCACCATCCTCTGAATCTCCAACAGCAGGCTTGACATCCTTACTACCAGTGTCCCCATCAGCAACAGTCGCTTCCGTGGCCGGCTTAACATCCTCACCATTGTCCTTAGCACCGTTCTCTCCATCTCCAACAGCCGCCTTAACATCACCATCAGCAACAGTCGCTTTCGGTTTCAACAAGGCTTCCGCCGCCGGCTTTACCTCCTCCAAAACGACGGTGGTCCCGTTGCTTTCAGCCATTATTATGACTCCAAGAAATGACGATAATAATCAAAATTGATGAGTGCAAGCTTTGCCTTTACGAGCTCACCAAATACTGAATACGGTTCTATCAAATTCGGACAATTCGGACTTTACTGATTTGTCTTCGGTTTAAATTCTGACACAGACGACCCGCAAAAAGTTCTGCCACTGGACTGGACTGCCTCCTAAAGTAAGTGTAACTGATGCAAAATACGTTTCTCGTTTGAAATGAGGTATTTTTCAGCAGCGTGGTCGACACACTCACTCACAAACTTGCAGAACTCAGTCACTGCATGAGGCATAGGCGGTCTTGATTCACCGTCGCTGTGGCAGGGCGGCTGCGTCGCTCCGTGTCTTTTTGGATCCACTTTCAAATCGCCCAATTACTTACCAAGTTTTTTAAGTCATAGAGTTTAGCATTAGAATGTTGCAGTGCTGCCCTAGTCTAGTCTGGCTTGACTAGTTGAATATGACTTGACTAGACTAGACTAGCCACGGTTTTCCCTATATTAATGGATAGCTGACTATCTGCCTAGACTAGACTAAACAATGGTAGATTTTGTGTTGACTAGAGTAGACTAGACTAGGCAGGCCTCGAAGATAGATTCTGTGACTAGACTAGACTAGACTAGACTAGCTGCCTTTGATTTTGACTTCCCTTGACTAGCAGAAATTTTGGCAGCACTTGAGTGTGTAGTAGACAATAGAGGGAACAATTCTTGTCTGTCTGTAGCCGGCTTTTTTTCGGAATCTTAAAACTTTTGTGCACTGTTGCTAGTCTGTTGTTATTTTTTTATAGGACTTTTAGGCGGGTATTCTATCCCTCAAAACTTTCTCCAAGATCTCCCTCGTGAGAACTTTCTCCACTTTCTCTCATTCCCCCGTCCTTTGTTAACCATTTAGAATTTGGACTTTGTTGAGTTTCATCATGAATCCTTTCATCTCTCATCCGTGGATCCAAAACCAAAACTAAGTGTAAGCACAAGCAGTATAATTACCGGGGCCAGTCTGCCAACTGCCAAGTATTATTTTTTTTTGTCATTTATAAAAGCGCTAACAAATGTAAGTAACTGGCAAGTAAATTGGTGTTTGGCTTTTGTTTTTGGCTCGCATTCATATAGTCCTGTCCCTGTCCCTGTCTTGTGCTGTGATATACGGCATTTATCATTTTGCAGTTTCTTTCGTGTAAGTTTTAAGTTTTCAGTGGTTATAGTCTATAGTCTGTGTAGCTATTTGTGACGAATTTACTATAGGTACTTAACATGTGATGATTTTATCAGTTTGTGTGTGTTGCATTATTTTTGTTATTTATTACTGGGTGGGTGCTGGGGGCACTTTGGGTTTGGGCTGTTGATGGGCTTGTATTAACCCGTATTTTTATAGCTAATTGTGCTTGTTAAAAATCTATCAGTATTAATTAGGTGTATCAATTATTGTGGGAGACGTCTGAAGCAGTTGACGTGTTGTAAGTACTTACGGGAAAGTAATGGATGGGGAAGTGGACTTACTTGGCCCCAGTAAAATTCAAAAGTACGCCGATAATTTTAATAAAGATAGTCCGAGTCCGCAGAACCAAACTGACCAAACCGATGGGACAGATAAAAAAGCGGAGGTAAGTCATATTTGTTGTGTGTTAGTTTCAATGGTGTTTTTTTGCTACTAAATATAGTTATATTGAATAATTTATGTGTTTATTCTCAATTGTGTTTTGCTTGTACTATTGCGAGAAAAAATTAGTTTATTAGTTGTGAATTTTTACAGATGGGTAAGTACTTAACTATGTGATAATTGTGGTATGTATGTTACGATGGGAAAGTTTGTTACAGTTTGCAAATAATATGCGTATTGAATTTTTGATGTTGAACCCGGTTACATTACATTATATGGTAATCTGTTTTTTTTATTTTAGTCATTTGTTAGGCCATTTCTGAAGAAAGGAACTGGCCTGTCACGATTCTACAAGGGCCAGCAACCAGATCATTACTTGAAAGTTATCAATAAGAAACCTTCTGACCGACGTGTTCAGATTTCCGAGCAAAGTTTAGATTCGTATCCAACCAAAGAAAATGACAACGTGCCACTCTCACTGTCCGGCAATCATGAAACTGTTGGAGGGGCCAAACTCCCTTTGAAGGACAATACCAATAATAATTATGGGGAAGATCCAGAAGATGCTGAGCTGAAGATATTTGAAGCTTTAGAGAAAGCCACTGGGGCAGCGAGCTTCTGCTCAACATCGTCTCTTGCAGCGCGATTTCTGCAGACGAAGTTAGACAAACGTCGGGAAAATAGTAGAGCAGAAGAAAGAACTGCAACCCAAGTACATTCTGAGACATCATCTACTCTTAATAGGCCTCCATCGGATTTGTTTACTCCGACGTCAAGCTTATTCGGCTCAGATGATGATGATGATGATGATGACGATGAGGATGACACTGAGGATGAGCATCATCATCATCATAAAAATCAATCAGTGGTTGAAGATAGAGAAGCTTCAAAAGAAAATAGTGTCCCAATCGTGTCACTCCGTTCTCCTAAATATGACAAGGATATTGAGAAACTACAGAGTGAAAACACTGCGCTCAAAGCCAGAGTTCTTTATCTCGAAGACAAAGTTGAAAAAAATACCTTAGAATGGTGGTCTCATAAAGAGGAAATTATGGGAATTGTGCATACTCTACAGAGCAGTATTTCCCGCAAAGATTTACAGCTAGAAAATATTCAAAGCACCTTGACTCAAAAAATAAAAGATTTGGATGAAGAATTGAAAGGTAAAAGTCAAAAATGGTGCGAAAATCAAATTAAGATGGTCGAAAAAGTCCAACTCTTGGAAGACGAACTGGAAACATCGAATGAAAAATGGATGAAATTAAAAAATAAAATGCAAAAAGCTATTGACGATGTTCAGAAAGAACATCATGTTAAGTCTTCCGAGTGGGCCACAACTCACGAACGCCTTTGCAATAGAATTACTGCTCTAGAAGATGAAAAGAAAAAGGCTGGACATATCCAAAAATCTCGAATAAACTCTCCGGAATCTTTGCCTTATGCCGCAGATTCTGTCCAAAGTAACCGCAAAATATCCGTAAATTCTCATTTCAATTCATTAAAAACAGGTTATGTATTTACTTTATGACGGTGCTCAGGGTTCGTTTTTAATTGAAATATTGGTTAATTACCAGCCCGTAGTTAAAAGTGGTTGTTAGCAGGCTACAAGTGGCACCTACATTATTCCTTTTATGTCCATGTTATTAATAAGCTTTTTTCTTTAAAAAATTCGGATGAGTATAAAGGTGCACAGGTGACCCATTTTCATAGCATTTACTAAGACACCTCCAGTTTCAATTTTAAAACGGGCTGGCGTATTAAAATCCAATAATTTTAAATCAATAAAAGGTGAAAGATAATCAAAGGACCAAAGTCTTGCTCCAAAAAATTGTACTCACAGAGTGAGTGGTTTTATAAATCCATCATTTCCAGCGAAAATATTTGCTTTTGAGATTCCTGTGTTTTATACGACTGCTAGATGAACTACTGTTTCTGATTCGCTACCAATTACCTTACCTCGCTCTGAGCCAGCCATGGTTTTTTCCTGAAGCCATAGTGAGGCACGTAGATTCTTTTCTTTATTATCAATATGAAAATAAAGATTAAGTGCAACGAGATGCTATTGTTTTGAAGAAAATGGATTTAATACAACGAAAAAGCGCATTTTTTGTCATCGGCTAGTTATAACCATCTGGCTATAACCTTTCCATCCAATGTGGGTGCTGTAATTTATAGATTATTCGGTAAGGCGTGAGGTGAGGTAGAATAATATAATCAGAGAGATGGGATTCGAAAGGACTCACCAAAATTTTGGAAAACGAGTTAACACTCTTAATAAATCACTTTATATATACATCAATGTGTAAAAATCGCTGTTAAATGCGCGACGCGTTTCGGAGCTTCTGTCCTTCTTCAGGCGCTTAGTAGTAAATGGTGAAGTTGAAACTTCTTCAATTGACGAGACTGGCGGACACGCACTATCCGTTAATTTTTGTTGGTTTGTTCAGATTTAGTTTTTGAATATTGGTGGGATAAAAAGGAAAGAACGAGAGAGGGAAAGGAAGGCGTTTTGTGAAACGAAACGACCTGCTGTAATTTATAATTTGATATCTGTTATAATGTCTAGAGGATGTCCAGGATACTATTTTGGAGTATGACGATGAAGAAGATGATGACGGCGATGGAGCGTCTAAGATTTTATCTAATGGGGATAAAGAAACAGTTTATTTTAACGGGACGAAAAAAGTAGTTACTCGAGATAAATCTGAAATCAGGTTTGGTGCTTTTGGTACTTTTCAGTAATTCTTTGTAGCAATGAATAAGTAAACGCATAAAATTTTTGAAGGACGTACTATTACTCCCTGGGTTGCTTATTCGTTTTTTTTAATGAAAATTAGACACGTATACACAAATGGAGACATACGAGTTCAAAAGCGTGATGGTACAGTTAAATACTTCTACTCGGATTCCTCAACTTGGCAGACGACTTATACTAATGGCGTTGAATACTATGAATTCGCCAAGTAAGATTATTATACTTTTATATTTTAATTGTGGCTAGCGCAGCGTTTTTCGAGTGCCTTTTCTTTTTCCTCCTGGACTCTAATATTGTAATAGTAATATATTTGACAAGTTTTATATTTCTCAACAGTGGGCAAACCGAGCGAAGAAATCCGAATGGGATGGTTGAGGTTGTATTTGCCAATGGTTGTGTAAAATATTCGCATCCTTCGGGAACCGAAGAATGCATTTTTGCAGACAACACTATACTTAGGGTAGAAGCAAATGGAGAACGAGCTGTCGTTTTACCAAATGGTCAGCAAGAAATTCATGGCTCGGACTATAAGAAAAGGATTTATCCAGATGGAACAATTAAAACTGTTTATAGTGATGGCTCTCAAGAAACTCGCTACCCTAACGGCCGTACTCGTATTAAAGATGTAAAAGGAGTTCTTGTGTCTGATATAACTGTCTGTAAAAAGCACTCTCCCGTCAAAAGTAAATTAAGTCCACGTACAAAGCCCTCCTAAGAGCCATAAGCTTTACTCTAATCACATTTACGTATGCCTAAAGAAAACAAATGACAAGCTGAGTCTAAAACAATATATTTATTTTTTTTAAACAATTACTACCTAGTTAATTATACATGTATGTATGTCAACAATATCGTAATAATGTCAACCTCTTTGCTTGCTTGTAGGCAATACCAAACGTTAGAAAATAACTGCAATAACTTAGTAGGATGACAGTGTTTTAGTTAAGTGACTTCATCTGTGCTTTCTGGCTGATCGTCTTTAAGCCTTTGTTTGCTAAGAACTGGAAACCGTTTCGAGATTTGCGCATACCAAATATGTCTCTCAGAGTGTCTCTTGCTGCCATTTCTTGAGCAATCTCCAATGTTTCTCCAGCGCCTTCAAACAAAAATTATAATTAAAAATGTATTCATTCAACACATTATCTGTCTTTGTTTCACTGTTTCATCGCAAATATTCGCATAGTGTGTAAGCGTCCTGTTATTATAGCTCACTATCATTTACTCATAACATATACATAAGAAGTGGTGACAGCAATTAATTATTGCTAATGGTTGCCGCAAAAAATATTTTGGTTTCAGAGATACAATGCAGACTGAAATCGTGAAGAAATGTAATATATGTACTTATTCACTACGATAATTAATTAGAACAGTTCCTCACAATAAACACTCAATGTTCCTAATCACTTTGTATATACATATTAGTCATTACATTCATTGACGCCATTACTCATCAATCGGTTCTATAATAAAATACAGACCTTTTCCAAGCAGCTTCTTATCCGAATTATAAAGCCCAATAACGAAAACGGCTTGAACGGTATTCTTTCCAGCTTGGCTAATGATTCTGGGTTCAGGAGGCTGTTCTCCTCTCTGACTTAAAATGCTGTTTAGCATTGTCCATGGTTGTGGAATATCCCATAACTCAAAAACATCTTTTCCCACGAGGTGAGTGAGGACTAAATCGACTACAAATCTCCGGGCTCTCTCAGGGCCCGAGGTTCTCTCAACAGCTCCAACTAATGCATGAAAAGTTTTAGCAAAAGTACTCTCAAGCGGGGGATAATCCTGTAAATATAACAAATACTTTCACCCATTGTTTTCAACTTAATCAATTTCCAAATGCGTGTCAAAAGTAAAACATTATTACAGTTGTCAGAATGAGATCCTTGGTGCCTATTAAAGATGAGACTGTTGCTAGCGTTGATTCTGATGTAAGTAGCTCGTAAATCGCACTAATAATTTACACAAACAGACAGATTAATACAATGGAGTTCTCTACAACTGTAGATTCATATAAATTAACAATAGGTTGGCTTGACATTGTATAAAACAGGCCTTGATTACACTTGCGACTATAACCATTGTTAACTTTAACAGCTGTTAAATCCGCACTAATCATGGCTAACACTAACCAATACCAATTGACAAACTAACAGCTGTTTAACCATTGTTACAGTCGCACGTTAAATCAAGGTCTTAGAAAGCACTAATAAACTTGACCACATACTCAATTCCCTCATCCGGAAACTTCGGAAATTCTTCCCTTAAGACCGTAAGAACGGTTTTCTTTATACAATTTAGTCCTTCTATCGATAAATATTCGTTATCACGAGCACCAGTGTCTTGCAATTGAATTCCTATCTCTTCCTGTTTTTTGATCTGCTGATTGACAAAAGCCCTATCCGTGAACGCTGTTCGAAGCAACGTCTCGTCAAAATTTTCTCCTAGCCTTCTTGCAAAAGCGTACAGTTCACTATTGTAGTTCCTACCAAAATTACAGCAGAACATGACAGAATTAAAATAGTCCTTAATTTAACTATAATTCGTATTAACTCAGACGTTTAACGAGTAGTATGCTGTCTTTACCAATCAGTGAATTCATAACGCGGAGTAGGTTTGATCGGATATAAACTTTGAAACTCCAATTGCTCTCGTCTATCTCGCAAAGCGTACATAACAGGTCTAACCCAGATTTTCATTTGCCGAATGCCTAAATGTGTAATAAAAGAACATCAACACGAATGGTTTTAACACTGACTGTTCAAATTTTCATTAAATTAGATTCAGAATAGGTACATAAAGATTTCTAAACCAAGTAATAAGCATAATTAAGAATTTAAGACTATAAATCAATGATTACCTAGTTTTTACAACAACAAAAACTTACTTGTGTATACTGGATACGCTGCAGTACACTGGCGTACACATAATTGCTGAAAACATAATGAATAAAGTTTCGTTAATAGCTCAAATTAGTAAAGCACCTTACTATGGTTTGTAGTTAAAATCTACTAATAACATCCAATCAATAATTTAAAATATTGACCTCACCATCAAATTTAAGTTCCGCAAAGCTGACATAGCTGACCCAGATTCCAACGCTAGGTTTAGATAGCCAAATGTATTTGCAGTTAACTGTTCAACAGGATTAATAAAAACAATCCACAAACTTACCAAAACATAGCAAAACTAAATTCAACAATTACGCTTCACGTTACAAATGCAGCAACTGCAATCAGTTAAATATTCCAAGAAAATATTTTAGAATTTTTTAGTTCTGTTCTGAATAGTTGGTATTTGCTTAAGTCAAAATACCGCAGCATGCACTTTTTGAAATTGTTAAAATCTTATTTTTCGAAAACATTTCAATTCTTACTTTCGTGTTCGTGTATTATTTCATTACCGACGGATTACCAATGAATTTACCGCCTTATGCTTGCATGCCTCTGCATAACTTGGTGGTAAAAACTCAGAAATGATTTCTCAAACTTGCGTTTGCTGGTTTGCTCCACGATTTACAATAACCGCCT
>JAQFZC010000037.1:0-112290 GCA_034695205.1 Dicyrtoma fusca
CCATCGCGAGGTGTAAAATAATAGATGAGAGGTAACAACCATATGAATTGTTTATGCATTACAGTACAAGGAGTAAATGGAAAATTCACAACTTTCTGTTGCTTCACTTTTAGGTTGGCATATCATATCACATCACACAACTTTATGTGCCTCCCTAGTCATTCATGGGTATATATACCTATATAGATATACCTATTCATATGCAATACATTTTCTGTTCTGTTCAGAGATGATAGTAGCATGTACATAGCTTCTACAGACGCAGTAAAATAAAAATGGTGTTATATCAGTGCTGCCCACTACTACAGTGCATACTATAGGAAATGCTCGCACCTATCAGAATGATGATTCGGTACCTGTGTTTTCAGTCAGTATGGCTTGTGTGGTAGAATTTTTTCTTGCTGCTGCTGCTCCTGCTCCAGGGGTAAAAGAAACTTGGAAACTTTTCATCATCATTATCATATGTGTTTTTACTTAGGGCATCCGTACATATATATATAGGTAGGTAGGTAGGCAAAGAGTAAGTAACTGTGGACTTTAATGTACTCCGTAGGAAAAGAGTGTGTGAATGAATAAGGATGCTATCCATCCATACGTCCAAATCTTCCTGTCCTTCTGTCCTTTACTGTATTTACTCCCTTCCATTCTCCTCGAGACCTCATAATTTCTGATTCTGAAAAAGCCGGGACAAAAAAGTTATTGCGATAAGGAGTGAAGCTATGGCATGAGCTTCTCTGTTTGTCTTCCTGTCGGTTAAATTCAAACTAAAATAAAGTTCTGTTTTAAAAAAATATGTATATCTCAAAGTCTAAACCCATTGAATGTCTGAAGGCATAGACAGAGCTACGAGCTACAAGGCAAGGCAACTCGTGTAAAATAAACCCGCTCGTAAAGACGTTCATAACCGCTCAGTTTAATATATCTTTAATACCTATGGATGTACGGTGCGGTGCTTATCACGGCCTGACTGAAGTTCATCTTGGTGCTCTTGTTGTCTTTATCTGAAAAGTATTTAAGTAATTAGTGTGTACACGTTGGAGATGTGAAGCATTTTGTTGTGCTCATCAGATAAAAGATTATGCATTATATAAAAGTAAAATCCAATGCTACAATAAAGTTTTAAGGCTGCATGGTTAGAGGCTGATTAGAAATAACGCATCTGGATTTTTGCACCGTGATTATCACTCTATTCTGTTTTGTGTGTATGTGTGTGTGTACATCTCTGGTCATACATCCACAGCCCAGGAAAGAACTACAGAGCTGAAGGTTTTTGGCGTCTGCCATCTTGACTTCTTGAGATGGACAGTACAATTTATTCTTATGCAATATAATTTATGAGTATACGACAAGTTAAGGAGATGTAAAGATTTATTTGAATGAAACTTTTTATTATTTATGACAAAGATCATTACCGGAAGCGTTATATGATCTCAATATAACTCCAGCCAATGAAAACAGTCCCTTGGCTCAATGAATTTCCTATCTCCTTATTAAATGCTCTTTTTTTTAGTTTTACTACTCAGTAGAGTAGTGTAGTAGTAAAGTCGTATGTACGCTGTTGCTTTTAGATGGTAGAATCAAGGGTAAGCTACTAAATAGGCGATTCGGCTACTGTGTACGGATGGGAAAATGTAAAGTTGCTGTATGAATAAACTCCAATTAATCCCGTTTTAACCAGTTTCAAATCAATGCTCAAATCAACGCGTTGTACAAGTTAAGCATGTAATTGTATTTTTTTAAGTAATATCCCAGAAGAACGCTAAAGATTAAGATTATTTTCACCTTGGGAGGCCAGTATGAGTAGTGTGTGTCCGACGTCCGAGTGTGTGTCCAAGTGTGTGTGTGTGGATCTAATCGAATGAGAAAATAAAGTATTAAATTCTATTCTGTCTAATTAAGCTTTTACGAAAGCATAAGATATTTACGTAGATACACTGTAGGACTGATACGGATATATGTGAAATATGAATGGACCCCCGTTGATGGTATAGTAAATATCCTACAACTAGTCAAAGCACATCCGCATTTTATGACTGGCGTCTAATTGGCTATAAAATAACAATAAAATCGTTCAACATGTTCTGTTGACTGTTTCGTGTGGACTCCAGTGTTGAGTGCAACCAACCATAAGTCAGTCGCTTGTATTTAGAAATTGGACCTTCATTTTCATTGACTTAGCGGATCTGTGAATGGTGCAAATGCCTATACGCAGTATAAGCTGTATATATGTAGGTATATACTAGGTGATTATGTGTAGTGCCAGTTGACAGTGGAGTGAAATGTGAATGGAGATTGAGTGGTATCGCCATTCGTCTTGAGAAAATGATGTGATGTTTGTGGCTGCGTGTACAATTTAAGATATACTGTAATAAAAGTCAAATCAGCCGATAAATACGTACACAAGTGGACAAGTAGACTGAACCGAATACTGATACTACTATTATTCTTGGCTTTCTTGATACAACTGATGACTGATGAGCTGTTGATTGCTCCGCGAACTTAACGAACTTACAACTTGAGCTCACAGTTCATAGTTCAAAGATAAATCCGCCGTGTAGATACTCTCTGTATGATTTCCTTAGTGATTAAGGGGGGGAACACCGTATTGAATTTTAAATTCCTATTCTTATTCTTGACGTGATACCGGAAGGTCAGTTACGTGTCACTATTTATGGTTTAGAAAGCGTCAATTTAGTTCTCAGATCCCTTTCACCATTCACTCGACGCTCGTAATTAACCTTTGATGGATACATGATTTTTTAATTTTATATTTTATAGTTGTTTTCCTCTGTCTGGTGATTACGAGGTACAACTTGTTTCTTGGTAGGTACACCTCCCTACCTACCGTCCTATACCTACAAGCAAGAGCCAAAAGTCTGTTTTGTTTCTGCTTTATGAGGGATAGCCGGATAGCATTATTGTATCATTGAATCGCATCGGGACTCATCATGAGCATTTGGGATGAGGGATTATACAGAGGCGGAGGTTAGGAATAATGTTGAATGCTGAATAAAATGCAGATGATTTAATAAAATTATCTCTGAGCAGACATGTATATACAAGAGCAGCAACAGGGTCGGGTCAAGATAAAGAAGAAGAAGACGAAGAAACAAAGTATAAGTTTATGACTACTATCCGCTTACAAGTAGTAGGTAGGTATGATCTCAAGTTGGGATACATGCAGTTTAAAGTGCATTTAAACCACACTCAGAGCTCAGTCATCTGATCAGAGAACTCACTGACTTATAGCAAAGATAAATTATGTGAACATGAGCATTTGCCTTGTGTATATTTATTTTGAATTGACTTGAGCACGTATAATATTATATTACTCCATAAAAATTAATGCATTCAAATGGAAGTGCTTCCAGTGTTTTCATTAAAACAGACTACCTACATGTATTTAGTGAGAATCTGGTGTGTGTGTGTGTGTGCACATAACTGCAAGGCTTGTACTCTCTTTTCTGTGCTGTGTAGAGTGAAACAGGTTTTGAAAAAAATTTTGACGTTCATCATCATATAATAATATTATATCTCTTGTAGGGCTGTAGAGTGAGAACCCACCACCAACCACCACACCGTCCTACCTCCGTAGCTAGAGCCTGACTTTAATACTACAGTTTAAGAAGAAAATTCTGATTTTGTTTGGACCATCTTTCATTTCAATTTACTCTTGAAGTTCTGATTAACTTTTTAACGCGGTAAAATTAGTGTTAATGAAGCATAAAATTTATTTTTTTTAATCCCTACCCCTGGAATTAACGTAAACATTTTGTAAGAACCGCACCTAATGCATGTGGTTAAAGGTCTGATTGCTTCCGTCACGAATTAGTTTTTTTCCCTTCTCTTTCTTCTCTCTCTCACTCTCTTTCCCTCCATACACTTCTTCTCGTCTAGAATTTGTAAACTTGACCATTTTGCTTGTTTTGCTAATACGCGTAGTCATACTTCACACACTGCACTGCAGTAGTATTAAGATGAAAGAGATTTTCACGAGTCTAGAATCATTTAGATTTTTTCGCTATGATTAGGGACCTCATGTATAGTACGTGCATACACATGGTACATTACGCGGGAGTACACGTTTACGTGGCTAGCCAAAAAGACTGTATCATGGAAGTCCTTTTTTTCCAACAAATATCCTGTTGTCATACATTGTTAAAAATGAAGTCATTACATGTAGACGAAAATTTATTAAAATTATTAAGGCGGTATTTAGATGGTGTGAGACGGATAAGTTAAATTACATAGTTGGAGAGTTATGCCTAATATGTAAATGTCCATCTTTGCACCTCCGCTCAAATAAAGCATGTTCTCATATATAGGTGTATATATATACCTACCTATGACATGTTAGGATGGGGATTGAAAAGGAAGCGTCTCGTTTGAACTTGGTGGAAATCAGCTTGGGTCGTGTCTCAGTTAAATTTGCATTCAGTTTGGCAACTTGTTAAAACTTATTAAAAACTTCTTCTTCTTGAAAAAAACATGTGTTTTATGTACACGGAGCACTGCTGGTGGTGTTTGTATAAGATGATAGATATCCCATACGTTCTGCTTTGTAATAAAGAATCGAAAAAACGTATTTCGTTTTTTTTTCTTCTCTCTCTCTCTCTCTCCCCTTCTTATTCTTATTAGGCTTGAGAGAGTAAGTAATTCAGTGGTGTAGGTACATGTAGCATGTACTCAGAGAGTCAGTCCCTCGCACGTAAAGTACATACGCTGTTGCTCACATCATTCATGCATGCATATCCTGTGAAACGAAGTCAGTCTTGAAGCTTATCTCACGTTTGTTTTGACAGGTTGAGACCATTCGTAGATTTTCAGGGTTTCCCTCTAAAGTATTTCTTGGGCACACGAAGGAAAACTCTCAAAACTTTAATGTAGAAAATTCATCAACTGTGCGCAAGCATGGAAAAGTCAGTCAAGTCAAAACGGAGAGCTGAAAGGCAATAAGACATTTGTAAAATCCATTCTTACTATCCGACTATCGCATACATTATACTCTCGTAGATTGTTAACAATAATTCTCTCAGTTTTCAAATAGGCTCACCTGCCGGCAGATACATACGGCTATACCTGTACCTGTGTACCAACCACCCTCGTCCACATAGTGTACACCTGAACAGACTTGGCCATAACTCCTTCACTGCTCTGACTCTCACAATTTCTGTAAGATACGAGGGAATGAGGGGAACATATTTAAAGGGTATTAGCGTGTATTAGTACTTAGTACTGTGGACTGTGTGCCGTATAAGTACTCGTAGGTAGGTAGAGTCATAAGCCGATCGTTTATCGTTTGTAGCCAAGCGCTACATTTGACTCATTTAAGTTTTCTATTAGTACAGGAGATATTTACATGTAGATATTAGTATGAGGAAATATAAGGTTTATGTTTCTGTTCGGTGTACAAGCACTTATTCTATTAGGTAGACCCAAGCTATTTGTTTCTGCTGTTTGTTTTATTTTTCTACCTGTGAAATCTACCTTGCCATGATGGCTTGTCGGAGTCGATGTGGTTGCATAATCAGACTAGTGCATCTCATCTGTGGCATTTGTATGCAAAAGAAATACCTATGTATGTATGTACCTACGTTCTATGCCTGTTAGCTATCCGTCGTGGTTCTGTGTACAGTGCAGTGTTTCATTTGCATTGAGAGAGAGAGCGAGAGAAGAAGGAAAAATCCTTCAGTTTCCTCAAAATCCCGCCCACAAGTTTCTCACTCACAATCAGCTGCCTCTCTTCCACTGTTTATTCTATCATCTCAAGATTTAAAACTTCAAACAGCCAATTTTAAGTTAAGTCCATTCAGTTGTTAGCTGCAGGTTTGTAGGTCCCATCATCATCACCATCACCATCACTATCACAGAGAACCAGAACAAGGAGTGATGGGGGGAAAAAAACGAAAAGACAAATCAAGTTTCCATCCAAGCTTATTATTCATTTTAGTTTACGATTAGATGAATTCGTTAAAAACTAAGCTTTCTGATTCGTTTTTTTTTCTACTCTGACTGGCCACAATGAGGAATACCTAACTAGTTAATCATGAGCCTCACAGCTTTTATCTGTGGTTGCTACTGTTCGTCTTGGCCTTCGTATCCCAACTGAAGCTTCCAGACCATTCGGTGGCTGCACATTTGTTTCTCAATCCGTGTACTAGAAATTATTTCAAGCCCAAATTCCTCCAGGCAGTTTGTATTGGTTATGAATTCATTTCGTGTAATTTTTAAACACCTCAGCCTCTTCGCTCCTACTACAAGGAAAGCGAGCAAAGAACATTTCCAATATTTCATCATATACACTCACCTCCCTTCCATCTACGTCATCAGAAGGGCACAATATACTTGTTCCTTCGTGTAAATAATATTGTGGAAGAGTCATTTATTTTACTTTAAAATCGTCGGGTTGCTGCCCCGACCCTGCTTTACAGAAACAGTCTTTGAGTAGCATGTGTGCTAGTTCTCTGTATTGAGCCGCGTGCGCCTCAATGATGTGAAGGGGATGGGAATAATTGAAGCGAATAAACTTGTAGCAATTATGGCTTTAGTCTGTCAAAAAGATGTTGATCAAATAAATATGACTAAAATGATTGCCGTGAAACTGTTGGCATTCAAGTGAAGTCGGGTAGAAGGAGCGTATTTGTATGACTAAACCGCACAAGAAACGGGAGCAGGTAGGGTGCATTCATCATCATGCTCGTATGACTGATTGCGAGCAAGAGTAATCTGAGGTCGTGCTCCTCATTCGTGGACTACAGATACCCTACGTTGTGCATCTGTATTACTTCCCTACCTACCTGCATTTATTTTGGTAGAAGTAGCTACAGACGGCGTAGAACCCGTGAACATATGTGTGGACAGACTATAGACAAACAACGAGAAACTTCCGATAGAAATGGATCCTAAATTTGTCTATTTTCCAATATTCATATACAGACTGCTGATAGCAGGTACATTCATGGTTCGTCCTGGTATGAGTAATTGTACGTGGTGAAGTCTACGTGTGCAGAAGAACCACTAAGGGAAATTCACAGTGGCAATAAATTGACTACGACAGTCGGTTAGGGCCCCACAAAAACCAAAACCGTAGACAGATGTTGGCTGCTCTTGTGGAAGTCTCTGTACTGTATCTAGGTCTATGATACAAATCGATCAATAGTCGTTACAGTTTATGTTTAAAAGTCTTGGTTTGAGTGTGTTTGTGTATGTATGAGTGTGTAGTGAGTCTCTTTGCCGTAACCACCTTTGTAGTTCTTCAACGTAATGGAGATAATATGCCAAAGTATATTATCAATAATGTACTCAACTTCACAGATCGGATTTACCTACCTTGAAGCTATAGAATAATGCAGTGAAAGGATCTTTTTGGAAGATACCAAAAGATCATAATAAGGGTAATAATAATAATATGGCTTAGCAGACGGTGAAACCTAAACCAAAAAGGGTTAACGTAGGCTAGCATCTTCCGTCTCATATCATCATCATAATCGTAGCTCACGAACCACCACCACCGTCCACCTATCCACCTAATGCTAATGATCGTATTTTTTTCCCAATTGCTCTACCCATACCTGAAACGTACGACTTGGGAAATGCGTCCCTCGGTTCCTCCTCTGGATGTGTGTGAGGGAGAGTGCACTGGGGTAGCCATGCACATGAGTGTGTGTGGTTTTGTACCGGCGAGAGAGAGAGAGAGAGAAATATTCGGTTTTCCTGGAAGATAAGAGCGTGTTAAGTGTGCATTGGATCGTACTTTCCTATGTATTTGTGACGTTTGGAGTTGAGACCCGTTCCGGAAAGCTTCTTGACTGGAATGCTTATTGCTGGGTCGTATATATTTTTCCTTAAGCTAGACTTATATTCCCCTAGGTTGTTCAAGGCGCCTGGGTTGGACCCTTTCCTTCGGCCTTGTCTCACAACAAATGATCAGTCACACCTCCCTTGTTTCTGTCACCATCCTGAAAAAGAGACTTTTTTCTACTTTGCCGACTTGTGTCTTACGAAGGATGATGACGGACAAAAAGGACTGAACAAATCTTTATTGACTACCTTTCTCGTGCCTCCCGTTCTTTTAGGACCTTTCATGTTCCAGCCTAATCCTTTGACTCCTTCCTATCGCTTCTACCACTGCCACTGCCACTGAGCTATGCGTATGTAAGGTGCTGGGACTAATTTATATTACGTTATCATGTAATCATTTTGCGGTCATGTTCACAGCGGGGTTTCCATTACAAAAGAATACAAAGTTGACATTTTTATTTAAATTTTTCCTCTCCTTCCTGCCCTAGCTTCTTTCTTCTTTGAAGAAAATCATTACTGTTTGTCCGCTTGCGGAACAGGTAGTGTTTGGATGGCGAGTTTAAAGGTAAATTAGACTATTGCTGAATGCTTTTACAGTAAGTAATGGGATTGTATGCAAGTTCGTGTTTGAGTTGCCGATCTCACTAGGCAGAGCTGTACTTAAGCACTGAAACAGTAAGAAGTGTAAAATATTTTGCAAACAATAATAAACAAGATTATGTTTGCTAAATGTTCCTTGAACTGCCTAATTGTCTCAAGTACAAATATTCGCTGTACTTTATGTGGTTGTGATCTCGGACTGCTCCTTTAGTTCATTACCATGACTGCGGTATCTGTACAGATAGCATGACTTTTTCTTTGGATTTTTTAATGCTAGGTAGGGGCTAGTCTTTAGCCAAGATCACCTACTTTATTTTAACAGTGATTATGCAGACACCACAAAGGACCCTGTAAATTTTCCCAGTGTCAGTTATGTAACCTAAAATGAGACTTAAGAAGCGTCATTAGGATATTTTAATGACGGAAAGATTTGTGCTTGATGCCTCTCCGGTGCCTCGACGTATGTAGAGTCACGGTTGCCGGTGTACGCTCTGCAAATTGTCATTTGATTGTTATGTTTGAGACTGGGAGTAGCTCTTGAGCTCGAATGCGAGTGTGTCTGTATAGTTTCAAGTTCAAAATGTAAATGTTATAATTACGAGAGCTGGATTGTGACCATGAGCTCACTGGAAACAGTAACAGATCTATGTACTCTCGGACGACCAGTAGGCTGTCTAGGTGTACCTGTAGAAGAAGTAAAAAAAAACTCTTGTGTTCACTGGATGCGCTTAATGCCGAGTTCAGTTTGAATTGTTTGAAATATCCAAGTATGCATACTTTAATGCATTCTAAAATTCACAGACATTGAAAAAAAAAAGTTTTTGTGAGTGCTGAACTGAGTCGAGGAGAGAGACAGAGCAGAGAGAAAAAGAGACCGGACTGAGAGTTTTTGAGCTCATCAGAGGATGTTACGATCATCGAAAGGGAAGCAACCCGCCCAGGCGCCGTTTGTACTTTTTCCTCGAGGGCTTTTACGACCCTCCTAATGAAGCTGTGAAAAAGTCCCACTTGAAAATATGGTTTCCGCTATGGCTCTACATACTCGGTCGTCATCATCACACGCAGACACACCATACATACCCATTGCTCTTGCCATTCCACTGCTCATGCCGGTTCACAAGTGCCGTAGATACATTTGAGTCCTCTTCCATGTGAACTGTATTAAATGATGATGAACTGCAAGAAAGAAGTTAGACATTGAAAATTCACAAATGCTCGCTCATGCTAAATGTATCTGTTTGCAATCGCACATATGTGTGTAGAGTGCGAGTGAGAGACGGAGAGGGAGAGAGAGAGAGAAAGGGAAAAAAATATATTCAAGAGAGAATTTTATCGTCAGAGAACCTTTGTTTCCTTGAGAACCCGATTTGCAACATGAACAAGAGAGCAGTAGACATGAGCAGGCTGCCTAACTATCTGTATAACTACATGAGAGTGGTTGGTGGCTAAGCTAGTAGTGCTTTTCAATTAACATCCGAATGAAATTTGTAGATATACGATTTCATCTAAAGAAAGAACTTTAAAACTATGGGCAAAAGTGGAGACTCGTATCTACATCCTATACCTGCCACTTGTTCTCTATGGTATCTGTGAACATCACATTAGGACGGACGGGGTAGTGAGTAGAGATTTAAAAACACTCCCAATAGATATAGTGTCGAGTTTTCCCCTATGCATATCTGTCTATAGGAACTGCTCTACAATGACATGTGGCCAGGATGCTGTCCATCTACGCTGTTATATATGTGAGCTCTTGACGGACTTGAGTGGATGTCTAATGAAAAAAGTTCATCTAGTTCCCACTTGACTCAAACTTTTTCCAGGGAAACCTGATGAAGTGATAATGAAATCCTCGTTGTACTAAGTAGACATTCACCGTGTTGAACAAATTGCCTCCGTCGTATTTCTTTCATCATAAATATCCCTTCGTGTGTATTAACTGATATTTTCTGGCGGCGTTCACATATAATTCACATTCTCTTGTTCGGATCTCAACTACACTTGTTCCGATGTCCGTACTCCTTAGAAATGGCATAAATTAGAGAAATAATCTAAAGTCCGGCCGAGTACCAATGACATGCGTCATAGATATACGTAGATTTTTCGTCGCCATCCTAGTCGCTACAGCCAGTGTCCAAATAACCACCCAACCATCACCACAGCAGACCAGCCACAGAGTTTCTCTCGGCTCAGATGTACTCGGAGATAGTTTCTGTTGATAATGCCATGAGAGAGGCAGTCGAGTTATTTACTACACTCATTTCTCCCAATCACAATCCCATTTCTCTCAGCAGAAATCTACATATTCATAGAGTTGAGCGTCATTTAGAAAGAGCGGCTACTACCTGGAAACACAGTGGGAGCAACTGCGCGGAGGTAGAGACAGACAGGGAGATAGGTGCACCCAGGAGATGGGATGGCTTATCATTCGTAAATGTGATTGCAAGATTGTTTAAGGCAGCTAGAAATAATAATAATAATAGTACTCTCTGCGTACAAAAGTGTACATATGTAATCCCAGTAAGACGGAGCGTAATTCAGAAGCTCTGGAGATAAGGAGCCTGGAATGCTATGTGCATTTAATGTGGTGTGATTACAAGTACCGATTCTAATCTGAAACTATGAACTGCTATTATAAAATATAAAAAGCTTGTAAATTAAGGCTTACAATGTAATTCATTCAAGTAGGCACTTCCACTCTACTCGTAACTAGCATGTCCAGTTATTTGCACATGTTGGTTTACCCAGTACACTGGTGTGGAGCAGAAGCAGCAGCAGCTGTACTGTAGGGAAGGGAGGTAGGTAGGTACCTCAATTGATATAGATACATCGGCAAACATATCATTAGAGATATTCCCTTGTGGTTGTATAATTGCACAGCATACTACAGCATAATTAATAATATCTGTCTGTTTGTAATTTAAAATTTAATTACGAGGAATTAAAAGCACGCTATGTAGGTGGAAGAGAGTTAGACGCAGCGGGCTCCACCATCTTAGAGCATATATAGGATATAATTATATATACAAGGTAGATGGATGTATGGGTATAAGTGTAGATAATTATACTGTAGGATATACCTAATTTAAAAAATCCAAAACTTTTTTTTGTGTGCGTAATTTTAAACCATTAATTCATGATCTTCCTCACTAAAATTATTCTTAATTGAAAGTAATCTGTCATTACTATTTTATTATGCAATTTAGAAAGAAAACACTTGTGGAGGTAAAACTATACATTAAAAAAGATTGCATAGTATAAAATTAGCTTAGCTTAGTTGGTGCATTGGATGCAGTTGTAATTGCAATAATTATATTGTGGTGCATGAGGACTAAAGGGTGAGTAACTGTGAAGGAGGCAGTAAGTGCTCACGTAAAGGCGAATAGCAGTAGTAGTAGTAGTAGTAGTAGTGGAAGAAGTTGAGCCGAAAAAGAATAAAGTGAAGGAAATGAAGTCATTTAGCTGTTTAGCGGCACTATGATAAAAATCCAGACACAAGCACTATCATTAAGTCAAATTAGTTGTTCGTCACCTTGTAAAATCCACTTGTAATTAAACGTTGAACGTGCTAAGAGGTTAATTATTTGTCAGTAACCTCCAGCCATTTGGTGTCATTCCGTCATTCTCATTCTCACGATAGTATTATTTAAAAATCCTATTTATTTATCTAGTCAAGAAAAAAAAAAGTAATAATTGATTGCTGGGAATCATGCTTGCTCATGCATAGGTATTACATTCTAATGATTATTTGTCATGCATTTAGAACGGAATTTTTTGATAAATGTTTATCGCAGAGTTTATGGGGTACGTATACATGTAGCATGCTTCCTTTTTTTAATGTTGTTAATGTTATATCTGTAGTTGTATACTGTGGAGGGAGTGGACAGCGACAGGACAGAAAAACACGTCATGCAATAGAGTCATAGTAATAATAATAATAGTGATAGTATCACTGTAGTTGACCTAAAAATTAAGTCAGTTTAATAAACAAAACCATTTAACCTATGGATTCATACTAAAAATGGAATTCGAGGAACCTTAGAAGTTACAGTGGAGACATACATAAGCACCATCCTCGTAATTCCTTAAAAGAATATAAAAATAAAGAAACGCTGTTTAAGCTCCTGATAAATGATGATTGTCCAAGGGTGCATCTGTTCATTTTTTCTCCTCAATGCACTTGACTGCACTCAACTTTGGGTTCAGCTCTCAGAGTTTTAGAGCAGATTTTTGTTTTTTTTCTTCTTCTTTTCTGTATTTTCTTTCCTCAAGAGTAGAGACGTGATATACACGACGTGGACTCTCCAATCTCCAATTTTCCAATCCCAGCCACTAACTTGTAAGTAACTTAGTGAGTGATTTCGAAATGAAAAATTCATTGTGAATCCATATACTCTTTTGCCATTTGAACGTACTTCCCCAAAGATACTATCGAAAGCTTTAGTTTCATGTGGAAAGATTACATGTGATCTTATTCAAAACGTAGTGATGCTTGCTCTGGCTTGTCTCGTTAGTTTTTTTTTGTAAAAGTCATACTATGTATAATGTATATGTAATAATAATAAATAATTGCTTGCTGACTAAACCGTAGTCATAGTATGAAATCATGAAATGTCAGTTCGCATAATGGGTGTTAGTATACAAATCGGAAATGAACGAGTAGCTGGTTCTGTACAATGCAAGAACAAGTAAAGGGTTTTGCCTGTAATAGCCGCCACATACCATCCCATAGGAAAACCTACTGTATGTAGATGCACGTATGTGTGAGAAATAATCTAAGCGTGAATGATGTTTATCAATGAGATTGAGCGCTCTGTGCTCTAAAGGAATTCCCATGATTTGGAATTGGGATAGAATTCCAATGATAGTTCGAATCAAAGTTATGATGATGAAACATTTGAAAGCATTAGTAGACAAAGCCTGGTTGAATTTAAATGATGAAATTGGCAAGCAGGAAATACATAACAGACACATACATACAAACACACACACACACACACAAGTCAAGAGAGAATGAGGATGGATGGGAAACAGTCGCGCAGTTTGGCTGACTGACTGATGACTGACGACTGACTGGTCCATCCTCATCTTTCTTTCCGCTGTGTCGAACTTCAGGGAAACAATTTGCTGGCGGAGGCGCCTTGGTTTGGTCATCACGAGTCTCGCTTTGCTGGTCGAGCGTACCTTCCTGCGCCTTGCCTAAAGGTCAAGTGCGACGTCACTATGTGTTTTATTTATGATGCCGCACCTTCCGTCCGTTATAGTTTCCTTTTGTTTCTTCTCTTTAGCAGATCCCTTTTCTATATTTATACATACATTGGTACCTACCTATACACACACACCTCCAACCCCATACAGAAAGCCAGAGAGAGAGAAACTAGAAACTGGAGTGCAATAAATACTCGATGCTATTCAGGTACAAGACTAATTGTGACTAAACGAGTCGAAAAGTTGCATTCATTGTATTATTTTCCACGTTAACTTCCCTTGTGTTGTTTCTTCAGAGTAACTTTTGCTCCAAATGAAACATGGTACTACTGCACTCAATGGGAGGCAGGGAGACTTGACTGTGTGCGGTAGTGGATGGTAATTTCACAAAGGTTACGTACCTACATCCCTACCTACAGGTACCTACATAAGGGCACCACTGATGGTGGAAAAGATTGCAAGACTATCTCTTTCGCTTTACCGATTGCATTGTTTGGTGTCTCACAAGTTAGGTATTTTCTGTTTTTGCATTTATGCGGAATGCCTCTGAGTACATAGTTACCACTGAGTGCCTCTAATTGTTATCCTGGCTACAAAAGCCAAAACCTACAAAACCGCGTACATAGAGCTAGAACTGTATTTCAACTCAACTGCAGTGGCAATGGCTTATAATTAGATTTTAAGTACACCACTGCACTGCACTGGACTAGTGGTGCAAGTCTCTTTCCTTTTTTTTCTCCATGTCAATTTATATGGCAATTCTGAGAAATTAACTATTAATGACTTTAAAACAACGCAGCCCTCTCTACATGTACCTACCTATATGTTTCTGGGAGGTGCGTAGTAACTTTTGGGTTGATTTGGTAGTAACCTTGACTATAAACTTATGTATTTCACACTAGTTGTAAAAATTGTAGAAATATTCATTAATAAAAATTTGCTGGTAGGAATTTCTTCAATTATCGTAGAGCTACTTGGGTAGAAAAAATTATGAGACAGAAAAAAAAAATGAAAAGCGATAAACTGTTCTAGTATGCTTACGACAACAAGCTGAGCTTGTTTTCATTTTCATGACGAGCATGTGCCGCATGTCATACGTACATTACACGTACGGAGGACTTAGCTCAGTAAAAGGAAATAGGCGAACAAAAATAAAATAGGGACCAAGTAGATTCTCAAGTACTAAGCATTATATATTATAGTATGTAGGAACAGTTTGAAAATTACAGGAATTAAATTGGGAATACTGTGGTTTCGTCGTTTTTATGGAAGGGAAACCTTCCATTCTTGGATAATGATGATTATAGATGAATGAAAGAAAGGAATACATCAAACGGGGAGTAAAGAGAACAGTATCCATAATTCATATATGTACACCCCTTCAGTCTGTAGGCTTTCTACCTACGTAAGAGTGTATCTTTAGGCAAAATCTATACGATTCAAGGCGATTACCTATATTCCCTCACTTTGTCCTGGTCCTGTCTCGTTTGCTCCGTATCCGTCCGTATCTCTGCCTCTTATGTAAATCTATGGTAATTCCTTAAAGCTATTGAGACCTATCAAGTGGATTTTTCTGTGTAAATAAAATAGCTTGAAAACTTCCAGAAAGCTGTCAAGTGCAATACCGACGGACAGTTTATCATATGCTTCATACTTACTAGTCCATGTAATTACACAATACACTTGAATTTTGTTGCCTAACACAGTATTTTGATTTTGATTTATTAAAATGAATTAAAATCTTGGCTTGATTATGAAGTCATGATTTATGCTTTGGCATGTGGGAGCGTATTTATGTATGGCAGTAATGAAAAGAGTGACAAAAGCAGACTTCCATGCAACTAGCTGCACATTAATGGCCTGGGTTTGCTTCGGTTTTCATCATTTGATTTTTACGATGTCTCCATCCTTTTGTTTCCATGAGAAAAGTGAGTTAAAAATAGTGAAAATGTAAACAATAAGGACGGATTGTGTGGGGCGGGTGGTTCACGGATGAAAAATTTTACGGTGTGACTTTATCAATGGACGCAGTCGTCAAGGTAGTAATCACATAGGAGAGAACTGGTCATCATTTTTGGTAACCAGATTTTAATTTTACCGCAGCTCGTGAATTCTGAGCACTTAACAGTATACTTGCATGTCCTATTATTATTATATGTTTGTAGCTACTAATACTTCCTTCATTACTACGTGATGATTGTAGGTCTCACGTACAGATAATGCTGTGATAGAAAGAAATGGTTCTCTATCAGTATACACACATGAGCAAATCTATTGTAGGATTTCTGCCTCGCCGTTTAAGTCGACTAAGTTGGTCGTCATCAAGTTATTTACGAGAGAATGGCAGGAGTGAGATGGATTTAAATACAGTCGAAATATTTTGAGACTTTCATTACTGGAACCGAATCCAATGGTGTGTCTATGGTTCCTTAAAAAAAGGGGATATTCTTGTACAGGAGGCTCGTTTATTGTTGGTATAGTATACTATGTGTACTTATATTCTTGTATTACAAATGTTGGGGTAATATTGGTGCTTATTATGTAAGCTTTACTGGCTCGGGCTAACCACCATTCTGCATAACTTGTATACCTACTTCGAAGGCCGCACGCAATCCCAATGACACGTTTTGTTTTAGTTTTTAATGTCCAATTCTGAGGAGGACTGCAGTGTTCGAATCTGTGCATAGGACTGCGCGTAAATCCGTTTGATGCTCGTGATACATATATATATGGTAATAAAGGCAACTTGAAGAAAGGGTACATTACCTACTTACATTCAATAAAACATTATGTTTTATTCCCATTCTCAGTGGATGTAATTATATGGGTAGAGCAAATATGCACATACTAACTTGTAACTTTTGCGACTACCGCCAACGGTATAGGAATGGGCTATCGGCTATCGTAGCTTGCATGCATAAATTACTCTAAAGGCAAGCATCAGCTCGTACATAGTTTGACAGTATTGATTTTACAAATGTGTGTGTGTACAGAATGACGATGTTGGCATGATATTGCGTGTAAAGATGAGAAATCAGGATTTGATGTAAATGATGTGCAAATATGAATGAAGAATGGAAATGTCTGTGTGTTCTACACTCCTGAGCTAATGTGACTCTGTTGATGTTTTTGTTTCCCCCACAGGTAAAGATTTGGTTCCAAAACCGGCGAAGCAAGTACAAGAAGTTGATGAAAGCAGCCCAGGCGCAGACCTCAGCGGGATCCAACCAACCGCCCACCCAACAACAAGAGAATTCTAATGAAACAATGAGCCCCCAACCACCTGATTCTTTCCCGTCTCAACCTGGTGACCTCAGTCCGCCTCCTAATCCCAGCAACCCGTCTCAGGTGAATATATTTCTTGACCTCATCATCCACTCAATTTACCTAGGCTCGCAATTTAATATGCATCCTCCTACAGAGATCATCTCTGAATTCCATTTAAAAAACCTAAAAATCTCTCACTCGACGACAGGTCGTATGGCATAGAGATCCGTAATGCATGTTCCTACATGTGTATATTGTCTGTTTATGTCACTGACAAGGCTCCGTTGAACTCTCACGATTTAAATTACTTTGTACCTTCACCAACGTTAATAGGTGAAGCTGTGAGGAGTCCACGATATTCACTCCATTAACTCCAGATTTCCGTTTCTTCGCTGCCCATCGTGTATACTCTTGTAATCTCTATCTGTAATCCCTTCACGATCATCTTATTTCTCTCTTGACTTGAGTCAACTATTCACATGTGCATATACATATATATACGTGGGCTTCGTCAGAAATTTTAATTGTTTTTTTTTCAAGCCTCTTTTTGGCGTTTTTGGTGTCTACGAGTTGGACATTTTATTTCATTCATTTATATTTTTGACTTTACAGAGTTGGCTATGCATATGTGTGTATGTGTGTATGTATATACCTATACCTATAACACTTTGTCATCTTGACTCAAATTTAGCCTCCAAGGACTTGAATTGTAATACGTCATAGTTTCTTTGCAGAAAGTCAGTTGCATAAAATTTGAGACTGCAAAAGTTTGGTTACGGCTTGTGCATTTAAGTACACTGTCATATTTTGTGGGTGAAAAAAAAAGTGAGTTGAGAAAGTTAATAACATGTGTTGTGTCCCGTATTCCTCCACGGCCTTCCTCTCCTTGCACTTATGATTATAATATTAACTTCTTGAATTCTCTCTCTACTTCTGCAACTTTGCAAGCCATGGAATTCGCAAAAGAGCGTGACAAGTGTGCAATATTATTTTTGTGGTCAAAACCACAAAGCTGGTTGGCTCAGTCGGGATCCACTCCACAAGCCCACATTTGCAATATCCCTAGACGTGTAGTAGTATGCACATACATATCCCTTTACGACGGAGTATCCGTCCCAGCAAGTGTTGCGAGTGCAAATAACCAAAAATGTTGATGAAATTGGTGGCAAACCAAGTAGTGGCACCAAAAATTCCAACTATTGAATTTGAAACCATGTAAATTTTAGGCAGAATCAAAGCATACCCATGTCCAATGGCCATGTGGTTCTCTTTTGTCAAAACCCTATGGCTAGTCGGCTTCGAGGTTTCCCTCATCTCTCGGCTAACGCTGTGGCACAACTCTGTTGGTTCAGTGTCACAAAACTACAACTGCCAAATAGCAAACAAACTATATTATATTGAGTTAACTTTGACGAGAGCTGTTTTATGTGTTCTATGTACTTTTACGTTCTCTGCTCTATTCTTTAGGAGTCAGAATGTGACTATACATTACTTCATATGCGTACAGCCACGATCATGAAACAATGTTGAGTGTATATGGCTCAAGGATTACATTTTTATTTTCCATTGCATGCTGACCGTCGCCTTGCATGTCACTCGACACACGCAGTCCGTATTGTTTTCGTGTGTACATACACAAACATACATTCTCAGAATACATACCCATGTATTGTATATAGACTGTATGAATAGATATAGATAATGTGTACCTCGGTCCATACCTGTGTAGTGTAGAAGTACATATAAGAGGGCCTCCGCTCTCTGGCTCTGTGTACATATAGTTCGTCTGAATTGTGTGAGTGAATAGCAAACCTATTTGGTGGACGGAACAAAAGTAGAATTTTAGTGAGCTGGGAAGACCAACCTTTACTTTTGCTTTTCGACTGTCACGGTACGTGTGTGTACCTACATACATAAATACATGCATACTTACCTATGCAGAGCCCTGTGTATTTTGTTATTTTATTTCGCTCTTTCCATTTCGCAGACGAGACCCAAAAGCTACTACAACTATGCATGCACTTACTTGACTCTATGCAGTACTGTAGTCGTGAGTGGAAGCATTCCTAATGTGTTGAAATGTAGAGAGAAACATGGGAAAATCATCAAGCACGATACACGTTTCAAATAAATGTTCAAATGTAGCTAAAATACATACATAGGCACATCTACTACATAATACTCTGACCTGTGGCTGCGTAAAAAATAATATGTACAGGTACACACGTCTTTCGGTAGGTAGGTAGGTACTTATTATTATTGGGAGTGTTGTTTCTACAATATTGGAGAAATAGAACGAGTTAGGAATGGGATATACGTGTATTTTTCTGCTCGTAGTAGTAGTGGTGTACTTTTACGAGGAATGGAAAAAGGGCGAAAGGGTTTCGTGAGCTGCCGGCTCTCATCAGTTTGTGTTCTTGGTGGAGGGCAAACAAAATACCTGCATATGTATCTGTCTACATAGGCAAATAAATATACACGTCCAAGCACCCATCCACGTCCACTGCATCAGTATTTAGCATATTGGCTTCCCTGGGCTTGGCTCTCTGTACACTGTAGACTGTGTAGACTTGAGAATTTAGGAATTTTCAATTGCATGTCAACATTTGCCACCGAGTGCCCGACACCCAGTGGTAGATGGATAGTACCATGAAACTCTCCACATACGGAGGTACAGTCGATCATAAAACCCTTGTTTCAGGTAGTAGATGTATAATTATAATTGTATACGCACGTCCTGTCCTCAACTAAATATGTAGCGTAAACATTGCTAGTATGTGACAAGAGCCACAATTATCTGTATAGGGGCTGACAGCACCCTGCTCTGAGAAGTGATCTTCCTTCTATTCTGTGCTATTGTGTGAGTTTGTTTTTAGGACGGCACTGCAGTAATTTTTTGTAAACATTCTTATTATTTGCGGGCTTCAGTTTCAGTTCCAGTAGTAGTATACATTCATACTGAACAAACTGGAGATGGCCGATGATTTTAATTTCGTGGCACTAAAGCCTCTTACCCGCGTCCTCAATGGCAGTAGGGTCAAAAGAGATGTATTTTTGAGAGTGGTTGGCATACAAACAAAAATCGTGTCGGTCCTGGGTAGGCAGTAATATATTATGTCCGCGTGTTTCTCGACAACTGACTAATCGTGAGCACTTGCACATTACTCAGGGTCTCCCTTGGCTCACTCGGCCCAACCTATCACACTCGATGCGCCAATCGATGATCATCCACTCACCGTGTGTGTGCATCTAAAGTGCTCCGGAGTCCGGACCTTTCACATAATGTAGTATACATAGCTATGTATGTAATGGTTGAAAGTCTGAGCATTTTGGGAGTCTCATCCGTCATCCCCCGCTTGTGTGCGTCACTGTTCTAAAAGTTGAACGTTTTATTTTCAAATACATATCTCTTAAATGTCACACAAATTCCTATTATTGCATTGCATTACATTGTATGGAAGTGAGCAACTCTTGACAGAGCCGTGTATTCCTATTGTTTGTTTTGATTTCTTGTTTGTTTTCCTTTGGAAATGAATTTAAGAGTAATGTACTGTACTTTGAATGGAAATAACTTGACGAGTTTCCCCCGGTCTGATTGACGCTAATGCCATTCATGAAATGATGAACTTGCACGATCACAGTACTTCCCAGTCCATATTTGGAACTATCGGTAATTATAATTTGGTGGACGTGGACTCGACACGTTTATCAAAATAGCGAGAGCTTTGAGCTTTTTAACTTCTCTATTAAATTTCATTCTCATGTTAAATTCTCGCTTGCTGAGTCTACACTACACACGACAGTCACAGTCCGTAAGCCCGTACAACAACACATTTATATACATAAGTAAATTGCCTTATACAAGTTGGACTGTCCACTCGTCGCTTCTCCGCTCTTTTTACTACACCCTTATACACTGAGTGGCTCTTCCTTTTTCAGTGGAGAGCTGAGCTCCAAATTTTACAATTTTGGGGGAAATGCCCACATCTGTATGCAAATGAAAAACTTTTAGACATTTCTATTTGACCAAGAACAAGGATGAAATTTGTGTGGCTTGTCGTTTCCATGCGTCGTTTAAATGTAGGTAATAAGAGATAAAGGCAGGCAGGGAGGCAGGTAGGGAGGCAAGAGAGTGTTTCCTATATAATACATAGCATATTAGTATTTGCCATAGAATGTATGAAGCATACCGGAACACACTGAGAGAGCTTTTAAACATTAATTAGAATATGTATTTAGGGTAATCACCAAGTTCGTTAACAGCACAATTTCATTTGTAAAGTTAAATGAACAGATTGAGTGGAAGTTGTGGGGAAATTGCTTTTGTAAATAAAGGTTAAATTGATATATGAGCTTGTAATTATCCGCCGCTCTGTATTTAGGGATGGGAGAAAATTAATTACTCTTTCTCGCCAATTTAAAACTAAATTTACGACGACGGCTCCACAAATTAATAAAGAGTGGGCTCCGGCCATGTGTGTGCACACCTTAATGAAGTGCTCAACAAACAATATTTTAGTTGAATTTATATAATTTTGTACAAGTTTAACTGCCGCAATTCCCTCTTCATTCCCCACGCGTCCATGTCCCTTCCAACAACATATTTCAATTTTCAAACTTTACTATTATTATCAATCATTATTATTCCCTCAAATTGTATACAATTTCAATAAATTGTCATTGTGTGATTGTAATTGAGGATAGTGTTTATTTCTCACTAGCCGCATATTTATCCGCAATGATAGTAATAATAGTAATTCGAGTCGATTAGGTTTAATCGGAGTTCACGGATTTTATTGAAAATTGAAAGGTGTGCTAGTGGCTCGTAAATTGCCAAGTGATTACCTCTCTTTTAATTCAATCATTGCGCATTGATGGTGAAATTAAATTCCCTTGTTTTGTTTTAAAATCTAATGGATTTGGACTCCTTTTTTTGTGTGGCTTGTTGCAGGCGAGTTGTTCATCTCCTGTGTCACCATGGGAAGTGAAAGGACCTCCTCACCAGACTTCTGGACCTCCAGCCCCACATCATCCGCATCCAGGCATTCCAGTGGGTCATCAGGCATACCAATATCACTGGTATCATCAAGACCATTCGCTCCTCACGTAGAATACTAATACTATAGTAATAATATGTAATAATAATAATAATAATCATAATCCTCACTACTACTACTACATTTACATAATTTACAACAAAACAATTACAATTTAATCACTAAAAATTGAAAACAAACCAACAAAACAGTATATATGATATGAAAAAAGTTAATCTCACACGTAAACAATATAGGTACATACATATATATATATCTACCTAAGTATGTCAAAAAATACTATGCTAAATAATTATACATATATATCCATACATGCATACAACCTAGGAGTTAAGATGCTACGTGGAAACAGTTAAGTCTTTAGCATACATCAATATATACATACATATATATATAATGGTTCGTTAGTTAATTAGTTAGTTAGTCTTTATGATATGCATATTTAAGATTAGGCTATATAGTAATCATTATCATTTGAAGATGAGAGTACATTCCGTGTGTGTAAAAAAAAATGATAACAGAAGGTTGTGCATTCATTATATATACCTACATACATAGATATATATTCGCCGCATCATTATCATTCCACGTTATAAATGTGTTGTGTGACTCTTTCTGTGAATATTTTATTAATATTATTATTATGGTATATTGTACTATTATTACTACTACTATATAGTATATCCAAAAAAAACATCAACATTTAAGTATGTATTATTATCAGCATAGTAAAAAAACGGTTACGTATGGTGTGGTATGATATATATATATGCTATTTGATAGGGCAAGAAAATGGAATTTAAGTATGCTTATAAGTAATATTATTATATTAGAGAATAAAATGTATGTTTAGTAAAAATGTAGAAATGAGAAAGAAAGAGAGAGAGAGGAGGGGTAGCCCTTTTAGTTCCTTATGTGCAACAGAAAAATACATACATAATAGTGTTATGAATTCATATAACTATAGTAGACACAACAAGAAGGGAAAGATGCTTTTTTGCATTGCTTGGCATGTTTTCCCCTTTTCGGAATTCGGATTTTGCGTTCCATCTTTTCAAAACACAAACAAACAAAAGAAGTTTTCCTTTACAACAATCTCGAATCAAAGGTTTTTTTTTGTGTGGATAAATTAAACTACCTACCTAATTAAAAATTACATGTGTGTACAACTGTATCATAATCATACATACATATAGTATACTATGGGAAGTGTGCATTTTAGTCTCCTTCCTTTTACACAAAAAAAACTAAATATTAATCTACAAAAATGAATTATTGATATTTGACTATACATTCAAAACTATATACAAGTATAACCAATATTCAATATCTTACTACCTATCCGTTTCGATTTCGATAAATCGGTATCAAAAAGTATCAATAAATTATTAAGTATCAATTTTAAGAAAAGAAAAAAAAAGTAGGGATAAGAAGACGAGGACTCAATGCTATAAGAGAAAAAAAAACCGCTACAACCACATTTAAGCAAAAATTACATACATACATAGATACAATACATGTTGATATACCTAATTAATATGACTATTATGCTAAGCAAGCCGTAGATATCTTACTATATACATATATCGTATCTTCTAAATTATATTTACAAAATATACAATTCAGTACGTATCCTACTGCATAAATATGAGTAATAGTAATGACGGTTATATGTTTTAATTTGCTATTATAGACTCAGTATTAAAGAGGAATCAAGTCCGATAAAAATAATTGCCCTTCTCTGATATTTATACATTTTATTATGCACAACTTCATACTATGTATACCTACTAGCTATAAATAGAAATACAGACTTTCATGGAAGCCGAAAGCAGACCAGACAGACGCTTTAGATTGTCAGCGGTCTATTTTGAGGGAAATTTAAAATTTTAATGGACACATTATTCATGTTTTTTTTTGTGTGTCATGCATCTCCAGCCGGCAGCCCAATCCAAACTATGTGCAAGGTCTGTGTGAGTCTATAATTCGTTTCGTTTTGGTAGTTTTCCTTCTGTGTACCTTACTTGACATTTTTATGACTTTCTGCTTATGGCTAGCGCTCCTGTGTGTAGGGAGAAAGAAGGCGAGAGAGCTTTCATGGCGTTTCTTCGAAGCCTTGAATGGTCGAAACCGAAAGTCCAGTCAGCCCGAAACTGTAGGAAAGTCCGTGCCTAAGGTAAGTACACACGATTCCCTACCTTTGTAATGTACATAAGTATGTATGCAAATCAGTATGGATGGATGTAATGCATAGTTAATTTTGTAAGTATGCATATGCTGGATCCGCCTGGCATAAATAATGTAAAATAAAATTCGAGAATGCCAATTTAATGTTTAAAGAATTTCAACTCCCTACTACCTACGTGCTACATATACTTACCTTGCAAAATACCAACTCGTCTACCAGTAAATAATAGTACTTGACGATATGACATTATGTTTCTACCATGAGGCGGATCTCCTTCCACCATTTCAGTACAGTGCAATGCAATGGAGAGAAATATTATTATAATTCAACTGAGTTGAATGGGATCTCTCTCTCTCTGTGTGTGTAGCTGCAACCTGTTTTCACAGAAACAGAACTACAGATATATATATTGTATGCCTAGCGTTAGTATGTAATTAGGAATTACTGTGTATGACTCCGTCATTTATTTTATAATGCAACTTATAGCTTGAGTATAGTCCTATACATTTGAATTGAGCAAGAGGAGAATGTCTCAAAGTCAAATTCCAAGTCGGCATACATAGTAGGTACATATTATTACAGAGAATTCTACGCCCTACATGAAAATTCGGTAAGCTAGGAGGAAAACTAGAGCAAGTCTCTGTCAAAGGAATAGACAGTTTTAATGCTGACATACTAGAACAATTTCAAGTATAAATATACACCACCAGCCCCAAACCAATCTACCTACCTTCCTTTTATTGGTATGTCTGTCTGTACATAGACTGTAGATATACGCTCCGTTAAAGATATTGAAAAATTTTGTGTAGAGGATGGGAATTGACGTATACTCAGGTGAAGTGAAGCAGGGTGGATCCTGACTTGCTATTTTGCGCCATGCCATGACACAGCTCTTAAATGACTGTCGACTCTATCATATTTACCAAAAACCAAAAGCCCAGATAGAAGACGGCGTATCTGTCTGTAGTGTGAGGGAGTGTGTCTGTACTATAACTATAACTATAGCGTAAGACACAAATAATATTCTTTTTTGGAGAAGCCATTGCCTTCCCTTTAGTGTCTGTCTATTCTCACTTGAACCTACCATTGCATTGTATTGTGGTGTCGAATCGAATCCAATGTAGGTATTAGTATTAGTCGTTCCTCGTTATTCGTATTCGTTCCTATAAAGCTGCCCTCGAACAATCCACTCATTCATTTCAGTCTGTAAGTAATATATATATGTATATATATATATATGTACAGAGCATTTCAACGCATTGCATTGAACGTGTAACGCAACTCTTGACTACCATGACATGACTCTCGCCTTCCCTTTATTGACGAAATTTATAGTTACACGTAGCCCGCCTTCTTTTTCGACGTCCAAGAACTTCTTATATTTTCGTCTTCGTCCTCTTCATACTTGGCCGCTTTTCTAACTCACGGCTTCAAAAGCTACCTTCAGCCAAATAAAAAGGTCTAACGACGTGTCTGGTACTGGTAAAATATGACTGAGACTGCTAAGCTACTATGTATATGTGTGTTGCTCTGATCATTGCTGGGCTGTTTAGATCAAAATGGAGTATATAAAATAATTTAATTTAATTTATTTATTACTAAAGTGTGCTGCGTACAATACAAATTTAGAAGTATGGATTATTTCCTTTAATGTAATAATTTTTGAATATTTGTGTACATCTATAATAATTCAAATCATTAGGAATAATTCTCCAATGAATTATAATAGCAGTTCTATTTATGTTTTTATCCAATTTGATAAAGGGAAAACTGAGCATTGCATAGCATATTTGAAGGGTATGATTTCTGTAATGATATGAAGATAAATGGACGGATTATGCAATGATTATTTACAAGCAAAACACATGACCACGTTTCCTTCACTGAAGCTATAGGTACACAGGTATTTTATGTGGTACATATGTAGTACATTTCGGATTCATGGCCGCGAACTCGAAGCAGCCCTTACGAACGATACAGGATTACAGAACTTTGGGCTCGTCGGGTCGGGCGCCGACGTTTATATCAGTAAGTATAATGATTCCAAAATTATGGAAATTTTGTGGTGCCACATTGGCTAATGAGAGACGTAAAAGTTGTGAATATCCGTCCTAGGAAATGAGAGGCAGGGACCGTTTTTTGACATTGGAAATAGCATTCCTTGTAGGTAAGTATTTTCATTTATATTTTTGCAGTAATTTAACCCAACATGGTGGAATTGATAAAGTGCTCTCACAATTATGCATAAACGAAATTTACAATTTATTTTGTGCGTATTAAATATTTGTTTGGAATTGATATAATTCCTAGAGAAAACCTATGAAGTTATGTATTTTCGCATGCAATTTGTGGATTCGTGATAAACTGTTAATGAGGACTTTTGAAAATACACAGAAATTCACTTGTGACTGACTCATTGGAGAAAGCTGGAGCAGTTCTGGAATTAATTGTGACTACCGTGGAAGTTAGTGGTAATCTCCCTCTCTCTCTCTCTCTCTCTCTCTCTCTCTCTGTATATTATTGTGTGGTAATTACCTAATTGTGACTGCATGACCCAAAAATGAGATTCTCCTTCAGAGTAAGGATAATATTCAAATGGCAAAGTCCAACTCAAGTCGTAATTGATTAAAATTGTAACTAATACAAAACAATGAGCTAATGAGCCTTTCCTTCGGATGTCTGATCGTGCGTTAGGCTCTCATAGAAAACCATCTAGAATAATTCTTCAACAATTTCCATGGTAGTTGCCGACCCTGCCAAGGCACCAATCACCATCCATTCTCCCATTTAGCATCGGCATTTGCCTATTCCATCGGATGGCAAGTAAGAGAAGGACGAATTACGATTGACACTCTCTGTCTGGTTATCAGCGGAGAGATTCTTGGGCACTACATGGCCTACTACTACCTGCATACCTACATACATAGTTCTAGGCTGACGTTATTACTTGTAACTGAGAGCTGACTTCCCTGACTTGGGATGAACTCTTTACGTGTATCAAGATAACAATAAAGGATGTATTTTGCAGATGACATTTTAGATAATATTTTTTGTAATTTGAATTCGGCTTTTGGGTTCGAGGAGCTTATCATTAGTTGAGTGAATGAGTGAGTTGGGTGCCCCCACAATGTTACATTTCATTAGAGAGAGAGAGATGGATACGGACATGAGAACACCTTGGTTGGTTTCATTCGGCTTTCCAGACCGTCAATGCACCTAGACAGTGTGTATAGCTATATAAGAATCAGCACGCACATCCCAGTCTATGTACATAGAACGGACATCTAAACCTTAAACATTTCAGTATTTTGATGGTATGACTGGCGAAGAACGGATGGTTTCGTTTAGGTCTAGGTGCTTGCTTATGTTAATACTGATAGTTAAAGCAGCCAGCAAAAAGGTAGTAAACTAATCGTAAGTAGATAGATAGCGGAGAGAGAGAGAGAGACAAAAATCCAAATTCAAAGCCAACAAGAGTTTTGTACGCGTCGTTCGTATCGTAGCTCATTGTTCTTCTGTGGGTAGAGTTGAGTGGTTGGTGAGGGTGAGGAGCCTTCATGATATCAGAAGAAGTCTGATGAAACGAAGAGAGAAACGAAAAAAATGATTGACACATGGGAGTGAACTCGGTATGACATGACATGACTGGATTTTTTTCTCTCTCTCTCTCTCTCTTTACTCGTCTCTTTTCTCTGTATATTTTCCAACTAACTTCCCATTTCATTCCTCGTTTGCATGTTGATAACCTTTTTTTGAACAGTGTGCCAGAACTTGGCGAAGGCTTGCTTATGTCTGTGTGTCTGTGTGTGTGTGGAAGTATTGGATACAGATATAGGTATACTGGGGAAGAGCCTAGGTCTGTCTATTACCGTAGATTGGGAATTTTGGGCAGTTCTGCACAGGGTGATTAAAAATTACTATTTGTGACTTTTCAATTTTACAAACAATCTTCTGTTTGTGGAAGGAGAATAAATTTACTCGCTGAAAATATAATTTCATGGAGAGTCAAACTTCATTTTCCAAAGCTATTTGTACTGCCAACGCTTCCAATTTTATAAATCCTCTTAATCTGGCAATAGTTTTCATTTCTACACTTTTTTTTACATCCTCATAATGCATTTTGTCTCCTAGTATAATACTGGGACGGGAATATTACCTAGCTCAGTTAGTATAACAGAATTTATATTCACACTATTATCATTTTGACAGTAGAATTAAAAGAAAAACCTCATGGATTATTTTCTATTTATTCTGTATCTGTTGAGGTAGTTAAAATTAACTAATGTTGTGTACAGAAGACAGATCCGTGCATTGTTGTTGTAACAATGATGTGTAGATTTTAATAAACTTTTTTTGGGGAGAGCTTGGAGCAGAACTCACCCTGAATATCTCGAGTTTGAGCTCCAAATTAGACGTGTAGGCAGGGAAAGGTAGGTGCATAGTACATTGCTGTGAGCAATAGAGTTAAGCTTGAAAAGTTATTACCTATGCAGATACAAACGCAGATATAAATTGTACGTTTGATATGCTATGCTATACTATACTATGCTATACTGTGCTATATGTATATGAGGTCTCCAGTGGGAATGCGGATCATGCAAACGAGAGACAAACGATCCACGTCAGTCAAACGGATATGAGATCTGAATGAGTCCTGTCGTGACCAATCCGGAATCCTCTTCCTCATGACAACTCACGACAGTTATCAAAGTTTTGACCTGAAACTACATACACAGAGGTACGTGTCTCCACATCAACTTTTTCCCCTCAAAAAATATACATTTCTATTTTCGTATGTACAAATGCTGGGTCAATTCTTCATACAGATACTTCGTACTTACTATATACAATAGCCTCAGCACACATGGCCGGATAATTAATTATATGTATTGCAGCAAACATAACAACTAGCATTGGCCCGGTATACTGATAGTGTGAACGTAATTACCATACCAGCCGTCTGCGTACTCCCTAAGTCCCTATTTTCGTCCTCTATGATACAGCTTTATGTATAAAAATTGCAGAAATGTATCTACCTAGTATTTGTATTTATGTATAGTTAAAGGAAATATAGTGTTGTGCATATACATTCCACCAGCAACAAGCATTCAATTTTCAATTAATGTATTTTATGTTTTTAATTTATTTCAAAGACTCTTTCTTTCTGCAATTGAAGGAGCACGAAGATTCGTTTCTCTCGTTAATTTAGCCTGCTGTGGCTGTGTACCAATACCAATGTATCGAGGTTGTACGTACATATTTCTGAGACTGAAGAAAACACGGTATTTAAACTACTAAATAGTAAATGGACGAAAAGAGTAGTCAATGCCGGCTTTTATTTCAAGCGTCTTCTGAGCAAATTGAAAATTGAATCCCGTGGAGAACTGCTATACATACGCATTTGATCTCTTTCCACTACCTACACTACCTATATACAGAATACATTACAACAACATGCTTATTAGTGGCCAAGAAGTATGTAATCCGCATCTGTACTCTGCAGTGGGTCCATACCTATGTCCACGTCCAAGACCCACAAAGGCAAACCTAAATGACTAAACCCCAAAGACAGAACAGAACAGAACAGAACCCAGAAGGCCGAACCTGAACACAAAACCCCAAAAAACTAAAAATCTTTTGGCTTTTAATGGATGGCCAATTCTGAAGTCAGGCGAGGTGTCACAAACCATTTGTATTTTACGGTAAATAAACTTCAATTGTTTCCGCTAAGCGCTTAAGAGATGAGGCTAGAGTATATTTACTACAAACTACAATGTAACCGAAGGTGCTCGGCTAATTGTAAGTACCTAGTATAAGGAGCATCTTCATAAGATTTTGGGTGTAGGTTGATCTCGTATCAAAAAATATTCTTATCTACAACAAAAATATAACACATTAAGACACGTTGCGTAAAAAGGAAGATTATTTGGTCTGGAGTTCTTTCCTTACGCATTCTGTGTGCTATTGCTATTACTTTCTTTACCAGGTAGGTAATTGCTATCTGGCAGACTTCTAATGGCCTGAATTGAAATCGTATGTATAGTTCCCTCAACTTAGATTTAACTTTGGGAGCTCTTGAACCCACCTACGAAAATCAGACCGGCATGGCTTAATGGTGTTTAGAGCAAAGGGTGTTTGCATACCATTCATTTCCCTGCGATGACTCCCGTTACTGCGAAATGGACTCTGATAAGAATCATATCGAGAGAAGAGCATAAATCACCAGCGTAAGACAGCTCATAGCCTGCGTTTGCGTTCGAAGAATTACCGAGCGTGATAGGCGCTAAAATAAAAAAAATGGAATGAAATGAAATTCTGCTCGAATGAAATGTGCCAGGGTATAAGTATATACCTACCTATGTGGTTTTCCTATAAGTTTAAAATATCAGTATGTATGAACGTTCATGCTTGCTTTGCAGAGGCTCAACACCAAGTAAGAATCACCTATGTGTATTATTATTATGGCTTAAAACTAGAGCCTATATAGGTGCTATATATATAGTATAGCCTAGCACATAAATAAAGGGAAGCATTTGTCTTGTCTGATTATATTATTCATGGTTCCTTGGTATGACGCCATTATGAAAGATCGTACTGTGTGTGTGTGTAGTGTGTACTCTGGCTCTATCTGAGTCTCTCGTAAGCGTGAGGAAACGATGTATATAGCATCAGAAAAATAAAAGGATCCCTGGGTGGATATATCCATGTGTGCACAAGTGCAAAGTGCAACGGATTGGATAGGAGCACTTAAGCTCTTGATCTCATTTTTGATAAGCCATTCAACTGACGCCGTGCAAAAAAAACAACATCTAAACTTTACGTGCTTTTCCATTTTAAATGACGGATAGTGATTTATATACGACTTTTAAATGTGTTGGTATAGTTAGGCTTTTTATGTAATGTACAAAATGATCTACAACTTAGCAGAGTGTTAACTTTAGATGAACAGACAGATATTCACTGGTTCAAGAAATTTCCATTTTGAAAAATTACAAAAATCTATCTCAAATCATAGACCAGAGAGTACCTACCTAATAGTAATGTAGTGGGAGCTGCTTGAGCTATCTAAATCGTGTATATTACTTTCATAGCCGAAATAAAATCATCCAAATAGCAATAAAAAAAGCTGTTAAAATCTTGTATCTCTATGTACGTTCAAAACAAAAGGTAGGGTTTTCTAGAAATAATTGTTACAAATCTTTACATCTTTTATTCTTTTTCCACGAATTGTCCAATTGACCAGTGCAGGCCGTGCCGTGGAAGACCAGGCAGTGCAGTTTCCCTTTGCCCACCATGGTAGAAACTCAACTGTAAAGTGTACATACATAGCTTTACACTGTGTGAAGATAGGATGTATGTATACCCATGCTGTGGAGAACTCGGTTGTTTCAATTATCCGGAGGCTACCTTCCTTGGCGGATGACTTTCTTTTTCCTTGAGAGAGACTTCGGTGAGTTGTTTAATAAATAACTATGATGAAGGAAGGTGAGAGACCTTCCTCTTTCTTTACAAGCACCGGTCACCGTTTGTCTGTTTTAAGCTTCACTTTGTTCCCTTTGTTTTCTCAAATATTGTTCAGAACCTGTAATTACGAGCGGTTCAGAGTATTGACCAAATATGTTCTGTTTACACTATTGTCCACGCTCGAGACAAAAACCAACAGGAGAATATGCCATCAGTAGTGGTCTGGTGTGGTGTGGATGATGATGGAGAACAAATTGGGTTAGGGAAAAAAATTGTTTACGTCCACTTTTTATCATTACCTTACGAGACAGGCTCGTAGCTACATACATACATAATATACGCAATACCTTCAGATAGCTCAAACCTTCTAAACATCTTTTGCTACGACAAATCTCGTAGATTTTGTGGCTAATTTTTAAATGACATCTATTTCTACTGGCATTGTAACAAACTGTGTGCATAGATTGACTCCTTCTGTGTAGTGCTTCCAGGGACCTTATTAGGTAAATTGAATTCATTTTTATCATACTACATCCGACACCCATAAGAGCTTGATATTTAATAATTTTCACACATGGTATTATAATTTAAAGTTTACATTATGTGCATACTATTAAATAAGGGGCACTACTTATCCGTACCTTGAATTTTGATTACAACGCTTTATGGAGGTGTACATATACCATATAGCTTTTCTTTCCCCCTATGACACACACACACACAAACTGTGCATGAAACGTCCACCGACTATAATACAAAAAATAGGGAGTAGTAGTATGTGTGAGTGTGTGTGTATTCAGTATCTTTTGGGCTCCCCAACTGGCTGATAAGAAAATATTTTGAGTTTGCGGAAAACGGTTACATGTTACATGTCAGAAAATTGGTTGATGCGTACACGCACGAAGAATTCATCAGGATGAAAGGCACATGTCTGGAGCCGTTCTTTGAAATGCTAACATGGCATATTGGCATTCTAAAAAGCTAACAAGTCCATGAAGGAACAAATGAAGGAAGGAAGGAAATAAAGAAAGGAACGATATGAAATGATAGAATGAGAGTAAATGTCGGCATATGAATAGAAAATGGATGAACTATCTCTTGAATCCTCGCGTCTCCCTTCCTCTCTGTTGACTTTGCCTTCACAGTCTACGTCTACACACACACACGCTCCACTCCACTCCACTCACTAGTCAGCTCAACTAGACAGAAAATACGGTGACTGCAAGGAGAGGATGTGTGTGTCGAAGGGAGCGATAACGATGCTCAAAAGATGAGAAGACGATGTAGGACTGACTGACTGACTGTCTCCGTCCCATGAAGGCATACAGATATCACCTATTTATTATGTAGGTAGGCAGTTGAAGTTTTATTAGGGAGCAGAGCATAGTAGCATTGCATTGGTAGACACCGTCCAAAATGGATGTACGTACATGGGAGAGCAAGGACTGAGTCCGTCATCCCATCCTCATGGAGATAGACGGAGGCAGTGTGGAGTAAAAGGATGGAGATACACGATAGAGACGGTAAGGGCAGATGTGTGGGTGTAGAAGCCGATAGAATTTCCATGGAAACTTTTTCCGAGTTGGCTTTTCGCCCTATAATTTGACTGGGCGGGACCCGGTTCGTTCCTTCTCTTCTCCTTTTGCCTTCGTCTCTCCCTCGCTTCTCTCTCTCTCTCTCTCTCTCTCTCTCTGTCTCTCTCTACATTTGTATTTATCCTCCTTCTCTTCTCCTCTGGTCTGATCTGGTCTCGTCTCGTCTCGTCCGTCCGTCCGTCTGTCCGTCGGTTCGTTCGTTCGTACTCTATCAGAAGGTAGTACTTTGATATAAAATCCATATAACCTATAAAACACTAGCTTTAGACCCTCCTCACTACATGTACACGTATCTTCAAGAACAGATCGTCATAAATTCTAAGGACAGTATACGTCAAGCTCTACCGTGGAGATTCAGAGATGGATGCACATACCTACCTCCATCACGGATGGATGACGGATAGTACAGCAAATTGTGAGCCTTTCAACTTCGGACCCTTATGTAAGTACAGTGTGCACTTGCAAATTTCTCATGTCCCAAAGAATAGGGATACAGAGCAAAAGCAACAGCAAAAGCAAAAGCAATAGGCAAAAGCTCTGTTTCAATTGAACCCAGATCTCTGTACCTACTTGTTTATAGTACCTATATGTATATATGTACATCAAACAGTACAGTACAGAATTACAGATACATTCAATCATCACGTTCATTCTTTTCCATTTGTATCAGTTGTGGGTACATTTGGACGAGACACAAGACGAGTTGGCTCCATGCATCCGTACATGCACATAATGTGTACGTTGCTTCGTTTGACATGCAATTCATTGTCAGTTCTATCTGTACTGAAGACACAGAGCAACAAAAGGCAGATCTCTCTCTCTCTCTCTCTTTCTCTCTCTCTCTGTGTTCCTCTGTATGAATCTAATAGAGTTGTCTCAACTGATGCTGTCGCCCAAAACATCAAAATAAGAAGGCAAGCATTAAGAAGGCTATTGCTGTTGCGTCTATCTGTATTGTGTATATCCCAGTAGTGTTGGGAGGTACCTACTATGGTAAATGCATGTATAGGTATATAACTGTCTGTGCAGTGTAATGGTGACTGCCGCAGAGCGAGCTTTGAAATCCCACACTAGACAAGAGACTGAACACCTTATGACTAAAGATATCAAGCGAGATCTAACAGCATCAAGGATACTTTACGACCTTCCTTCCATTTTGCATTCACGCTTTGCTAAAGTTTATATTTGAATGAAAAATATTCAATACAAGTCTCACTGATGGGAGTAGCAGTCATATTACTTGATACATGTGTGGAAAATACATCTTGGGAGACGAGAGAGAGAGAGAGAGAGAGACACGTTCAGCATTCACATTCACTCAATTTCATGCACACTGCACTGCTGAGGGAAATGTATCGAATCATAACAGCTTCAGCGTCAGAATCAGAATCAGGATCCAATTGAAATGGAAGACAAAGGTAAGGTAGAGATAGATACATACACGTAGTTGGTGGTGTGAGACTCTGTGAGTATTTTTCAATAAGCATTATATATGCACCGTACGTCTCGCTAGTCATTGTGTGAACACAGTGAGCATACTAAAAATTACGAAATTTTTGATTGTGATTGAGTAAAAGTGCAAGGAGTGTAAAAACAAACGTCACGACAATTCAATGCAATGCAATGCAATAATGTTTTGGCATTAGTCTTTTAACTTTTAGCAACAGAACATGAAGTGCTCATATCAATCTTATTACTGAGGCTGTATGTGCATATGTATAGTGCCGTGCAATGAGCAAGGAGTGACTTTTGTAGGCACCTATAGATTTGCTAGCTCGTAGCTCTTTCGTCCATGTAAAAAGACACACATACTATTTAGCAATTGCATAGTGCAATGACAATGCGATGGTTATAATGGAAGAAGCAGCAAATGCTGAAATTTCTGATATGTAAATCACCATGAAATCTAATATGCACGTTTGATTCTTAGTCCAGATAATATTTGGATCCTATCAGTCCCATCCCATGTAGCATCATGTAAGGTGGTTGGAAAAAGTGATGATCCGCATGTGTTAAATTTAAGATTGTGAGCATGTTTTATTAGATTGCGAATGCAAGGTGCTGTGTACTGCAGTGCAGTGCAGTGGTAGCATAGAAGCGTGGGTTGTAGATGTATCCTTAAGTATTATTATATTCCTTGTACATACGCAAAATTCAAAAATTCAAGTAACCAACAGCAGAAAGGTCCCGTAGCCTTTACTTTCGGCATCATCCTCATCTTTTGCAATTTTTAACAATAATTCCTACGCAATACAATGTAGGTACTTTTAGGATACGCACTCATATTCAAGTCAGCCAGAGATTCAGCAGCATAAGAGTCAAAAGTGTATTGTTATCTTAGGAATGTGATTATTTCTACAAAGCCTTTCTCTCTCTCTCTCTCTCTCTGGCAAATTTTCTATTTACTTCATTTGTATGATTGTGTGTGTAAACCTCTCAAACATGAGGCAGGAGCTTTCTCATTCATATGAACGAACAGAGCGTTTTTATTGTCAAGATGCACTGAAGCACTCTGAATTTTAAGATTAAGTACACACACAAAGATTATGCACAGAGGCAATGCATGTTCTGTGCAAAATGTTCCCGCTCCCATGTACAATGCAGATACCTATCGCCATTGAAGCTTAGAAAGAGCCGTGTCTCACTTTTGAACTCCCAACAACAAAAGTACTGATTGTGAATTTTAGTGGTTTTAAAAAATCTCAAAATACTGGTTTCCAATTCCTGTCAATGTTTCCTGTCTTTTTTTCCAAGTTGTAATTTTTTTAGCGACTTGTAAGATATTTTGCATTTTTTGAAATGAATTGATAACAGGCTTTGGTTATGCATGCAGTTCTGATATTCTGAGTTCTCATATCGTGCTGGAGATGCTTTTTCCACGGCAGAGAGATAAATCAAAAATTGATAAATTGGAGGTGCAAGTACCTTTGGTTTTGGTACTTGATTATCTATGTACATGACTAGCACAAGTGTAATACATCTTGAGTTTGGTTGACGAAAGACGGAGGCCACCAAGTTTTGAGATTGAGAACTCAAGTTTTCTGCCAAGAGGCATGCATGCCATGCAATTATTACCGTACCGCATTTTCGATATTATGTTCTCTGACTTGACTCTCGACTTATCGTTGAAAATGTGTCATTCCAATTCCATTGAATTTTCTGTTGCATATCACTATAATTCCTTAAAAGATCTACTACTCTTACGCATATACATATGCATACCTCACTCACTCACTCAGTAGTACGAGGCCTATAGCTGTAAGAATTGCATAAAAATACAAGGCAAAAAAATGTTTTGTGACCACTGGAGCTTAAGAAGAAAATGTCGACTGTGAATTTGCATGACTAAGCCCAAGCGTCAGCCACACATGTTTTTCTCACCAGTGTGACCAATGATACCATATTCGTCCTTTATAAGATTTCACAATAAATTTCTTATTCTTATCGTTAGAGGGGGAAAAAAAAGTACCTACGAGCAAAATAACTATGTAGCCCACTAAATCGTAAGCTGAACACACGAATCATGTACACAACGTCTACAATATGTATATATTCCTATGTACCTCGGTACTTTGGTATATAGCATACCTATATATGTATACTGAGCTGACTTGAGCGGACAGACACGAATGAGACGAATAAAAGCCCAGGGATAGAATGAGCGATGCAAGTATGAAAACATCAAGTTTCTTGCCAAAAAATCTTGTTTCTCCCACATTCAGAGTCAAAGATTGTTGTAATGGGTAGTATCTGTTGAAAAGAAAACATATGGTTAGGTTTTGCCTTCATTTCTTTCGTAAGTCGAATCAACTTCTTGGGTCGATCCGCTTAAAACAATCATTACTTCGTCCTCTTCTTCTTCTCCTTTAAAACAAAAAAATTCTTAACTGAAAATTACAGATGCACCATGGCAACGCCAAAAGCCAAAAGCCAGTCAAGTAAAAAGTAAGGCAAATTCAACCGAAGCAGAAGGGAAGGAACCCACTTTTCAATAAAATAATCATAATCGTGTCTTGTACAATAATTTTACAAATTACACAAGTAGATGGTCTTTTCTTTCATTCATATATCTCCTTTATAAAAAAAATTGTTTCAATAAAATATGTGTAAATTGCAAGTAGAATATCAGTTCAGTAGGAATAGTTCACTCACTATATACTCAACTCACCTATGTACGTATCCTTTCTATTAGTTGTACATACGAATAGGCTTTGAGGCGTCGAGACGCATGTTCTCGTGCTAATCAATTCAGAGGCTGATAATAATAATAGCTGATGATACTAATGCTATAATGCACCTATGTACATACATCGTGTTCTATGTAATAGCTCGTAGCATAGCCGTCTCTTGCCAATCACCGTATTCTTTGTACACCGAATTTAAGGGGGGAAAATCATAGTCTAGGCTTAATGAGGAAAAGTACCCACTCGCTCCTGATGCTAGTAATTAGTCGTGCAGTACAAGTTGTTGGGAAGTCATTTAATATGAAGAAATTACCAATTACCCATGTAGATAGATACCCATGCTTTTGGCTCTCTTTGCATTTCCCATTTTTCTATCAGGAGAGTCGCTTCCCCCGGTATTAAGTCTAGTTAGTGGGATATTTACGGAACACAATAATTATTATTAATTGTAAACGTAGCCTTTGGGATTTTGGGTAAGCTGGAAGCACTGAGTAAATGAAAATGATTGTTTCTACAACTAATAGTCAAATACACACACACGTAGTATGTACATAGGTGCACTCTGCACTGGCAGACTCTCTCTCTCTCTCACTCACTCGTCAGGTGTATCTGTACCGGTGAGGAGCTGAGCAATCTGTTAAACGTTGGTATGTACGTACGACTCATTTACATACAAGATTACTATTTTATCATGCAGATTGAGATTACAACTACGACTTTAGGAATAGTGTATGAATATGGATGGACTGGATGTGATGGTAAGTAAATCGTGCACTGGTCTTTCGCTCTCTCTCTCTCTTTCTCTCTTCAACTCCTTCGTCTCTGATTCTGATTCTAGTAAATACTGACGACGGCTTGAATTGAATGTTTATCCTCTCTAATGTATCATTATAATCTGATGTATTGCTGATACAGAGGTAAAATATCCTGTAATAATCTCACCATAGTTATTCATTTGCTCTCGCTTTAGTTCTCTGTCTACTAGTAAAATACCTACCATTTGTTGAATTTAAATTTGAATTTTTCAAGGTAGCATTTTATCTGAGAGTGAGGCGTATGAATGTATGTAGGTATGTATTTAGGTACATACGGATGTCTATCATAAAGAGCTGACAGTGCGCTTAGCTTTAGTAGGTAAATGCAGACATCTCGGATTATCTCGGCTAGCTCAACACAACTACAACAGCAGAAGCAAAAAAAAACATGAAGCCCCCGTCATATCACTTTTGCTAAGCTGAATGAAAATGATTAGATGTGCCATCGCATCGTAGCTATTTGTTCTCATATATTTATTTATACGTACTACTCATTTTACTTCATTTTATGCATACAGAACCCCCCATTTAAAATATAAATGTAGGTAAAAAAAAACTTGGAGCTTCAACTTAAAGTAACTTCACATTCACAAGGAGGATTGCAAAGGGAAAAGGGAAGGAAACTAAAACTGGTAAGCTCTTCGTCAGTACGAGTACGAGTACGAGAGTCAAGTCAACTATTTTGAAGCAGATACGGCGGGTTCCTCCCATCAACTCAATCAATGGCTCTTGGTAGAAATCAAAACTTGCTTGTGTTGTGTTATTAGACTCGTGTGGTAAAATTACTACTACTGATGATGATCGTCAGAAGTCTCAGAAGCATCAGCATTATGCTGAACACAGTCAACGGTGCGGTGGATTGGATTCAGAAAATACCATTGAGAGACTCTCTCCCAGAAATATCTGTCTGTTCTGTCGAGAAGACAGCGTAACATACATAAAAGCTTCAAATTCAAATTTCAATTCCACCTTAGACAAGTAATGCAATACAGATATCACAAGTCATTTTTATATTCTAGTCCTCACACTCTGATCTTTAATGTTACTACATCATTCAGCTTTGAATTCCCTCCCATACCTTTTTAGTATATCCACTAATGCTCAGAACTTAGCATTTAGTTTCATTTATTCATATTGTATGTATTTCAATATTTCTTGGGTCAAGAAACATTGAGAAACATAACTTTTTACCTGTTTTTTAAAAATTTGCTAAAAGGCATAAATATCGCCTTTAATTTAATTTAAGTAGTACACACACAACAAGTAGCTTTTTTAAAATATCAATCAACAATCATCTATTTGGCTTTGGCTTGTGTTCTGTAAGCATTTTAGCAAATATTGCAATGAGCTTTGAAATTTAAGCTAAAAATTGAAGATATCGGTACTGCATATTGTAAGGCAGATGTACTCGTATCACTGAGGTACTATGTGACACATGTTTAGCATACATTCATAGGATTTGAGTTTGAGATGAGTTACGTCCGTATGAAACGTGGTACACAGTAGACACACACACACAGTCGTCAATAGTGGCTGTCTCACTGTCTATCGTGGCTACAGTGACTACTCGTTGAAGGAAGACAAGTCGACACAAAAAAGAAAATAATGTGTCTAAATTCCCAATCCTAAAGAAAATTGTGTGTGAGCGCAGACGAGAGGTAGGCTAGGAGGATATAGTAGGAAAGAGGCAAGGAGCAAAAAAATAAATATATAAAGGATAGAGTAGGATGGTTAAATGGATGGATGGATGGACGGACGGACGGACGAGCAGACGGATGGATGGATGGATAAATATCATGACATGAAATGAAACCAGAGTATCTTGTTTTCTTTTCGTCGTCACAGAGGAACCAATCGTATAATTACATCTGGAAAACCTACCAACATATAACCTAATATCAATTTTTCACAGGCCATGCATAATACAGGAGATGTTCTTGTCGTGAAATTCTGAGTGAGTGAGTAGGTTCATAATGTTATGTTGTAGGGACATCAGTTCCAATGCTGACAATCTGTAGTAGTAACTATCAGTCAGCCCAGCCATCAAACCCACCGTTTGTCATTTCAGACCGAAGAAAAAGGAGAGAAATTGCTAAAACAATAATTCTAAAGGTCTCAAGCATTACCATCAAGAGCCAGGCGTATGTACATAAAATGTGTCATGGTATATTCAGTACAGTACTTACTGAATACCTTCTTGCCTTGACTACCACTACAGAATCTACAGTTATTAAGAGTTTAGTATGGAAAACATTGCTGAGCGTCAGGGCTAATGTTAGTACAGTAGGGCACGCAGAGAGGAATCACAGACAGACTGATGAAAGGCAAGGAATCACCGTTCTCAATGATATCGCTGTCTGCCTATAGCAGCATATCGTCTGTGAACAAGCATTGTGGCAAAAGTCCAGTGTCTCCTTAACCCCCTTAACCCACTCGGAACTGAGAAACCATGGAATGAGTGATGTACAAATAAATTTATTCTACAAATTAACTTTTTCAAGACGGCCAACACCAGAAATCAACATTTTCAAAAAGGTGTAAACTAGAAATCAATATTTTCGAAAAGGTTTAAAACTGGAATTTAATACTTTCAAGAAGGCCAAATCTAAAAATCTAAACTTTCGAAAAGGTCTAAAACTGGAATTTAACACTTTCAAAAAGGTAAAAACACAAAATTGGAGCTTTCAAAAAGCTGTAAACCGAGACCTAGTACCGTTTCGAAAAGGTGTGATGTCATTTTGACCCATGTCCCAACAATCAACGTTTTACCTACGAAATATGAATTTATAAATAGTGTAATAATATGCAATTTTTACACAGGTTTTAAAGTGTAAACAGTAACTTAGAAAAGTGTTAAAATGGCAATCACATTTTGACTGCTCGGACTTGTGTCAAAATTGCATTTTAAGGGAACATTGAAGTCACAATGTTTTTGCATAGTCGAATGGAGTAATGTAATGGACTGACGCCACAATTCTTCTTGACCGACGCTACAGAAATGTATTTGCACACTGAGATATAGACTCGGATAAATATTGGATCCTTCACCAAAACGACATGGCATTATGTACTTTACTGGGTTCAGTGACAAAATGTCTAAATAGAAAATATCAAAATCAACTGACAAGTTATCTACTCACATCACAACAGACCATTCAGTGTTTACCTAGTGAAGGAGTTAAAGACTGTTAATATGTCTATTTTACCATTTCCATGTAGACAGTGTCTTATAAAGTTGGCGTATTATTCATGATACACTAAATAATAACTGAGCAGGATGAATGTGAAAATGCTGCCACTGTTTACCCTGTGCTTAGAGCTTCCATAGACTCTCCACGTATACATAAGATACATATTATTAGAGACCATCAGAGAAATAGAAGCAACTGCCAATTGCAGTCATTCGGTCTACAATTGTCTACAAGCATGGAAAGGATATTTCCCTTTATTTCAATTTAATTCCCCATTCTGATAACTACGGGTGTACGTTGACTAGTCTGCCCACGGAATTCGAATTCGGCTTCTGTTTGTGCATACAGAATACAGTGTAGCTATCTCTGTCCATTCCCATTTCCACCAACTTTATTGATACTCCCGTCTATCTCTCGCTCTCTCAGTATAATACGTCTGATCGGAATCTGTCGCTGTCAGTGTATGCAGAAGGGGATTCTACTGTAGATATACATACTATGTGGGGTATGATTGCGCTATTTACTATTGTACTGGCACGTTGCACTACTCGCTCACCTTTTTCTTTACCATCGCATTTAGGTATCTATCTCCAGGATGGTTTTAAGTTTCAGGCACAGAGCCCCCGACGGCCCCGGACAGCCACTGATGCTCAGCTCAACTCACATGACATGTGACAAACCAGGACAGGACAGTAACAGCAATAGTTACAAATAAATAAAAAGGAGAAACCGTCCGGAAAACGGTGTTGAAAATTGTCGGAATAAGCTTCTGTCAGGCGTTTAGCAGTTATGAATGTGAATGTGCATGTATTTGGATAGGTATATGTACTCTTAACCTTTTCAAAACGGCAATATCTAGTTTGACACTTTTTGAAAATGTTAATTACTAGTTTTGGTACTTTTAAAAATGTTAATTACTAGTTTTGACACTTTTTAAAAATGTTAATTGCTAGTTTTGACACTTTTTGAAAATGTTAATTGCTAGTTTTGACACTTTTAAAAAATGTTAATTACTAGTTTTAACACCGTTAGAAAAAAAGTTAATTACTAGCTTTTTTTACTGTTTTGAAATGTTAATTATATACTCCGTTCGGCTTTTAGAAAATGCTTGTTTCTAGTTTTGGCTTTTCAAAAATGTTAGTTACTAGTTTTTTGACCATTTTGAAAAGTTAATTTATAGTATAAACACTTTTTCTAAACATTATTTTCATGGTTTGACCGTTTCGAATAGGTTAACCCCATAGGCCCCCTTAATTGGGAGATTTAAGTTATATACGATTTGGCGTAGATTGGTTTGGTACTCCATACCCATGGGACAGGCACAGGGCAGAGTAGAAATCTTCGAAGGTAGGTACGTCAGCAAGGAACTTAAATGTAAGGATTTTATAAAAATATGTAAATGCAGTACTCGTAATTTAAAGTAGAATCCATGTATCTAAAGGTAGCTGTTTTGTATCTCGTCAGAACAAAGTGTGTATGTATGTACTACAGAAGAAGCTTGATATAGGTAAGTGCACCTTAGAGATCATTTTTATATTGTTGTGCAATGCCATGGTGAATTTCTTTGGTGGGAGCACGCCTTTTGACGAGCTACAGTCGTGTCATTTTTACCCAATACGGACGAATTCTTTTGACGTGTGTGTGTCTTAATCATAGTTTTGAGACCACAAAGTGCATGGATACATAATGTACACGGAGATAATACGTATCATTTACTACAGAGATGCTGCATTTGGCTTTTTTGGCTTGATAATGAAATTGAATTTCTTTCTTTTGTCTTTACATTCTAATTTATACTCATATCTTCAATCTCTCTCTCTGTAGGTACACGTCTTCCCATCCTTCCTCCACTACTACGCTACGGTCTCAATTCCCAACCTCCCAGGCAGGCGCGCCATATTCCTACCTCATGCACATAAATTACACGATGTCAATCTTCTAATGCACTTTATTTTCATTATTATTTCACTTGAAACATAGAACCAACATAGGTACACCCTTCCCTACTGCCTATATACTTATAATATAGCTTTTAGTATTTTTATTTTCATTGATTTTTAACAGAATCTGCCTATGGTTATAGGTACTACTAATAAACAGCGCCATCGCATCGGGACGTTAAAGCATTCCCCACTTGAAACAGATCCTAGAATTCTCAAAGAATCAAACTTAACTTCAACTCCAATCCACTCCATATTCATTCATCACGGTGCTAATTTCCCTGACAGGGTAATACATGACCTTATAATTTATCTTGATCCGTACATACCTACGCTACGTAGTACGAGAGACTCCAGGGAACTTTTGACGGATGAAAAATTGAGCGTTGCGTTGCGTTGCTTTCCTTGTATTACTACTAAAGTGAATCTGAGCAGGAACAATAGAATGGAGTTGAGCGTAATTTTGTCCATGAGTTTATTGAATAAAAGTGGGGGTGGTGACTGAAATTTATATTTTCTACCCTTACCTCCGTGGTTTGTATCCGTCCTAACCGAAACTATATGAACTACATACGTATGTAGGATACAAGCCAAATAAGAAAACAAGAGCCAGCACGCGCGTTCTCTTCTCTCTCTCTCGTCTATCCATAATACAATGCATAACCATAGCCATTCCAGCTACGATACCCTGTCATGCCATGCCATGCCATGCCAGGAAACAGTTGAAGAGGGTGAATAGCAAAGCAACCCACAACTCTCGGAGCCAGTAGATGTGTTTGTGAGGCCAGGTAGGCAAAGGTTGAGGAGAAAACAAGGCAAGGGCCATAATATGTAAAGTTGCAGTGGGTTCTGTGTATCACTTGATAGTCTCCTGACAGTGCATCCACATGTTTGTCTGTCTCTACTTGCATGCCTCATTTCATTTAATGGAGTGTTGAGTAGCGTGCATTATTCATTTACATACGGTGGTGGTGGTGGTGGTGGTGAGACACGGGACGGGTGAGGAGGAGAAATGTAGGTAAATTGTGTGGCAGGGCCCGTCCCTGGTGCTGTCGAGGGTGAAAATGGTGAATCTATAATGTAATGTATTCTCTCTCTGCTCCGGCTCTCTGTCAACGTGATAGTAATATTTTAGGTCCAGGTGATTTGTTGTAGGCGTGATTGAATGGAAAGGGCATCTGACCCGGGTTTGTTCTAACCCTTTGGCACGTGGAGAGCACAAAAGGGTCCTTTTTATTGACCCCACGCCATCCAACTAAAGGAAATATGAGCCATCACTTCCGTCCGCGCCGTCCGCGTCCTCCTGCTCTCGTCATCAACAAAGAGCCCTTTTGCAGATGATGATGATCTTATAGAATTCAACTCTCCTTTCATCATTTACTTTAGTGGAACTTGGGACTTGGGAGCGATCCGCCTTCACATATCTTCTCGTCACTTTTCTACACCATTTTTACATTATTTGTTCTCTCATCTCATAGGTATGCTGCATATCTGTATCCACATAGTAGCTGGCGTTAGGGGCCCTCCAAATATGACGTAATACGAGATAGACTAGAAAATGCTTCGAAAATAGTCGAATTTATGATTATAACGTTTCAATTGCACAAGTGCACGTTTTCAAAGAAAAAAGCTTTTAATATTCAAGTTTCAAAAAAGTGTAAATGCGGGATTTAGCATGTTCGAAATTTCTTTGTAAAGACAAGCTGGCCTTTCTGAAATGTGTAGATACTAAAATGACTGACAAAATTTCAAGGGCCTAGTTATTTCAAATTTTGAAATTTTGTTGTAATGTTTTTATACTTTTTCAAAGATTTATTTTTAATTTTGTCTTTTCTTCAAACCTCTTTTTAACCCCGAACCCTATGACGTCATAGTTGACAGGCTCCTATTAAAACCCTCTATATCCATGTAAAGAGGATCGTGTATACTTTTGCTCCATGTTTACAACACCACAAATTTGGTAGCACGTTACACAAGCTTCCAGAGTTTTCAAACGAGTCGTAATAATGCACTCTAATCCTCTTACTTTGAATAGATAAATATTTTTTTCTTTGCAGAACAACGATTTAACGTCTCTTTGATACTTTGATGTTTTTGTGAACGACGACGGTACAGTCAACACCAAGCACCATACTCATTCCCTCCTATGTTATATCTTTGCGACTATGAATAAACTTGTTTGCCCGTATTTGTAACTTGAGGGGAAAAATGTCTGGAACTTTCGAAATTCATGTGGCGCTAATTTTAAAGTTTATCTTTCACAATCTTGATAATCAAAATTTCAGATTGTTGGGAAATATTGGTGGGATTTGGGTAGGGATGTTTCATTAGTGTGGAATTTGAAGCTAAAACTGAAAAGTGTTTCCCATTTAGTATTCCCTTGGTTGTGGAAGAATTTGTCAAAATCAGAGAAAATAAGACATTTTTTTAACTTGATCAATTACGGAAGCTCTAGCGTCATTATTTCGGTTCCATTTTGTGTTAGATTTATAGCTGTAGCGTTCCATTGCCAACTATTTTCAAACTTTTCCCTCAAAAATATGCGCTCTCATTTTATTCTTTCCAACTTTTTCTCCCAAAATTGTTCCTCCTTTTGAGTGCATTTGAGTAGCTAGCTGGGAAAGGAAAGTCCAGGAATGTTTGCCGGGATTTCCTTTAGCAGTCTAGGTCGTATCTCTAAATGATCTTTACATTAAATTTATTTAATGTAATGCAAGTTTGGAATTCTTTAACTTTAATTTAGCTTGCATTTTGCTTACATTTAATGTGTTACCATTCTTCTTGTGCAAAGAATTCAATTGGCCTAACTATATACGTATTTTTTTATTATTTCTGCTGTTGTTTGCAATACAACATTTGCAATTCATTACAATATCACTAATGCCTAATTATATTTAATGCAGAGGCCTCTAAATTCCGCTCTATTCTAGGAGACCGATGCTAATAATTCAAATGCTATTTTAGTAATAATGTAATGGAGCTTTGTTTTTGGCTGCACACTGTGTGTAACCATAGAGGATCGATTCATTAGTGAAAACAAAGTGCTATATTGTAGAAGTATAATTATAGTACAGTGGAGTTGTTGCAAAATACTTGTGGTAGCAATCGTCTCATCCTGATTTTACTGTCAGCCATATATCTTTCAAAGAAATCTCAACACTTTAAAATTAAAGTTTGGTGTAAGTTCATGAGCACGGGGAACGCAATACACTTACATTCTTAAACGTAAATAGCTATTCCATTGTCGGTCTCATACGTATGTACGTATGTATGTAGCCATGTCTCCAAGGAAGGCTATGAGGCTGGTGCCAAGAAATAATAATAATAAAAAAAAATATTGCCATGATAAAAAAAATGCATTCACATTTTGGCAATTAAGATTTACTATTTTCTCATGTCTACTTTCCTCCATCGCATCGCATCGGTCTGTCTTCATCCAATGAGATGAAAGACTTGAGGGGAGTATTGTACCTACGATATGACAGATAAATGCATGAAAATATTTTATGGAAAAAATCATCCATCGTTGGACCTTTCAACTTGAGTGTCCGTCCACTCTCTCGACCAATGCAATGACGAGGTGGTGGTGTGTTCTCGACTCTTGAATGAGGAAAAGTCAAAAGTTGGACATTATTAGCATAGGCCGAGTGTATAATGGTTGCATAATTTAGTATATATAGCCATATTATAATAATTTCCCTTGAATCTTCCGTCTATCTCCGTCGTCCGTCTCCATTATTGAGGCCCTTTAGTTTACTTGGAATGGAAATGAAATGGGCAAAAATAACGGTAGAGTTTTAGTCGGTAGAGTTAAATGTTTTGAAAGAGGGAACGAAATGCGCCTAGATTATCCAAAGCTGACGCGATTACCTGTAGTTAGTGAGTGAAGTTTGTTGGGAAAATTCACTAACGATCCACTAAACGAGAGAATTCCACCATCATCATTTAAGTGCTGTAGTACACACAGGAATAATACCCAACATATATTTTTGCTCCAATACTCGATTTCATGTTTGTTCTGCTGGTTAAGTTCATAAAACTTGGGCAGAAGAGAGTGTATTATGTATTTGAGGTGGCCTACCTTCCGCTAAAAAGGACTTTTGCCAACGCAACGTCAAGAAGTAAGAAGCTTGAGATGTACTATTTGCTTCTTATTTTATACATGAGGGTATAATAATAATATATTTACTTGGAGTTTTCTAAGTGAGTAGGCAATTCATTGAATGCAGCCGCCGCTGCTGCTGCTGCTGTTGATGATGCGATGGTTGCTACATTTTTATGGTCGTGGGAGAGGAGACAAAAAAACTTTTTATAGTGCAATGAAAAATGAAGCGTTCCCTTTGAACAACTCGTCTTCACTTGTCTTCACTCCTTCATTCACTTCTTACTTTTTCCTACTCCTCTGGACTGCCGACTGCATTGCAAGAAATCTTACAACTTTTGCTAACTAATTTTGGTATAGGTTTAGGTATATATACGTAGATAGATAGATACAGTACATCTTGACTTGACCAAAATTACGCGGTGATGTTGGACGGACGTTTTGCAGGTCCAAAATATCAGTAGAGATAGTAAAAAAAACTTACCTATGTAATGTAGTTTCGTAGTTTGTATGTATTTACCTTAGCTTAGCTCTGCCGTCATAAAGAATGAGCGACGACGGAGGTGAAAGGAAGATTTGAGAAACTCATGATTTGCTGTGTGTGTGTGTGTGTGTGTATCTGTCTGTCATGAACTTTTCGACTTGACGTTTAAAAGACAACGACAAATCCCTTTGTCAAGAAGCAACTTTTATTTTTAGCCTTTTCGATTCAATTCAAACACAACAAATTCAAAGACACCCTTCCCTTACAGCTTCTATCGGTACAGCTGAATGAGTAATGGACGGACAAAGAGTCAAAAGTAGAAGCGTTTTATTTTGACATCACGACGCTATTAAAAAAATGAAATCTACAGAAATACAATAAAGTGTACAGAATTTTCATATTAATATCGTGGAAACAAAGCCACGGCACTTCACTACTGGCAGCACTGATAGCACTTTCAATTTCTGCCCAAAATCTACGCTCTTTGCCCTTTTCTCTGTTTCATTTTCTTGAATAAAGACAGTAGTGTGACAAAAAACGTACATATTATTTCATCGAAACATATTGCCAGTAATTTAATACTAAATGAAATGAGCCCTCCATACCAGTTTATGGGGTAAAGCTATAAGAGCCGAAGAGTGGGCTCCCCTCCAGTTCCATACTGGTAGGTATTCCATATCCAGTCCTTCCTATCGGTATATAGTTATACATAGCTCCCGTCCCGCTGTTCTTGCTGTTCTTGTTGATGAGGAGACTTTGAGGAAATTCACTGAGGCGTTTAATTCAAGCTTGCCTCTAATTATTCCATATTATTTCAAGTAAAAAAAAAGGATTCCCCGGTGAGAAATCTGATGCAAAAATCTCCCATTTATAGGCACATTCGATAGTGTTCGAAGTTCGAACTCATCGGCAGTCAGTTTTAAGCCAATAATTGCTCCCATTCGTCTTCTTTAATCCATGTCGACAGTCGACACTCGTGCCAGATTATAGGAAGTTTCTTTTGATACTTTTTGGATGCGCACACGGCAGTAGTATATATGTACCCATGTGGTTTAATAGATTATAGGTAATAGTATAGGATGCACCAGCAGCCTTTTTTCATTTGAACTCATAGGGCAAGAAGCAAAATGCCGTATATTCCAAGTGTATTTTACCTTCTTACAAGTTTTTGAAACGTGGAATTAGAATAGTTTGCGCGATTTAAAGAACAGTTAAAGACAGTGATTTTGTATAGTTTCAAAACCTGGCAAAGTACCTACCTAAATATTTTCCGCCTTTTTAAAACCACGCATGTAAATAGGTTGCCAATTTGATAATAAACCTTTTTAAAAATATGCAAATATAACAGTTTTTACCTTTCAAAAAACGCATCAATATGCATCTTTTCAAATGCGAGTAAATAAAACATTTCCCCCCTGTTTAAAAACATGTAAATAGGACAATTTGCCCATTTTCAAACCGCAATCACGACATTTTGCATCGTTATAAGCCTAAACAGAAAACAGTTACGTCATTTTTTCTCACATCATTTTGCTTCTTAAGCCATGCTTGCTGTAGACTGTTTAATACGAGCATCAGCCGAACATTTTTTTTGTAAAAACCTTTGCACAGACATTAGTTAAAAGTTCTACTGTTGCGTATCTTGTGCACTCGAAATTAGGGACTTCTTCAAAGAAGGAATGATAGTGCAAATTCAAAAAGAAAAAAAAAAGAGAAGATGATTGTCAATATGTATACTCTATTTTGGGTAGGATAAAAAGGCTATAAATGAAAGAGCCAAAAACAAAAATAAAAAAAAAATAAATAAAACTTTTCAGACCACGTTACACTTTCTTCTATGAGGCCGAGGAAGGTAGGTAAAAGAAGAACTATACAAGAGCCTATCATGCTCTGATGGAGACGCGCGGATCGAGAAGCAGACCACATAGAAAAAGAAAGAATACAAAAACTGGGATGATAGTTTTCAAGTTGAATGACGACAAGAGAGTCTCTGTGTAACCCACTCATGTATTGTTTTGTATCCTTTTCGTATCCAGATGGGATCAATAGAGCATTATGACTGGAATTGTGACAAAAGAAATACTTGACTGAGAACAATGCAGACCATGTTACACGTTCATTGGGATTCTGATTGTGACAATATATCTAAAGTCTAACAATAAGCATCCTACTTGTTTTATTGATGTGATGAGCATAATTTCTCTATTAGCATTTTTTTTTATTATTCGACTTCTTCTTCAGTTCCACTCTATTTTTCAATTCATACCATTGTACTGGGTTGCGTCTCTATTGTTTCTGCATACTTGAGGGAAGAACGGCTTAAGCCATTTTGATTTTGACGAGTCTTTCTGTCTGTCTATCTGTCTCTGCTGCTCTTAAGGATTTCATTTCTAAATTCCAAATTCAAGCAATAATCCCTTTGTGCGTACAATACATGCATTATTTGCTAATCGCACAGCAGTAACCCAAAAGTCAGCTTGTGTACAAGATTACAGCATTCACTTTGTTTAATAATTAATAATGGTACACAAAACAAATCAACTGTACAAAGGCAAGAAATAAATAATAATTTATCCCTCTAAAACTAAATTCAATTCCCAGCAAACTAACAATTATGGGCCTTTCATCTGCATTATCACAGAAATAACGTGTTTGAAATGGGTAAATACTTGGTTTTACAGCGTTTCAAAAAGTTAAAATCTATTTTTCCCTTTTTGGAAAAGGCTAATATTGTGTGTTTGCCACTTTTTAAAAAAGCTGTGATCTAATTTTTGCATTTTTTAAAAGGTTATTACCGTGTTTTACACTGTTTTAAAAAGCGTTAAATTGATTTTTGCATTGTTTGAAAAGGATAGTTAGTTATCTTATGCATTGCTACAAATAGCTTAAATCTGTATTTATGTTTTTTCAAAAGGCTAATACCATCTTTTACACTACTTTTAAAAGTTATTTAAAAATGAATTTTTGCCTTTTTGCAAAGCTGCTTTCAGTGCTTTCCAACCCAAATCGTTTGATTCCATATTTGCAAGGATCCTAACTACTATATTATCTGTAGTATTGATCCATGTATTATCCACGTAAGTCATAGAGACAGTATGAGCATTACAGACAGCTCCACATCTTTTTCCATAGGAATAGCTATATAGCTTCTCGGTAGGTATGTACATAAGCTGTAGAAACTACGTTTGTGGAATAATTTGATGTTACTTCTTTTTTTTAACTCTGTTTGTGACCACTTGAACACAAGTTCCAATTACACACTTGGATATGCAATCTGGATTGTGAGAAGTTAGAGAATAGGAAATGGATTCCCCCTGCATGTGATCTCTTGTGTTTAAGTGGCTGAGTGTACAAAGCTCCTATTTTTCTGCCCTTTTGCATCTCTTTTTCAGCTCTACAGACAGCATACGGAGCGAGGAGTCTGTATGCTCCTCAAGTCTGTGATCATCTTGGTCAAATACATATGGATAATTTACGGTATTGTCGTAGAGACTTTACAAATTCTAGGTCTTCTCAATGATTATACCCTCTTTCCGTATCATTATCTAGAGTCGTGTATGCCAACGGAAAAGGCCCTTCTTCTCGTCTTCGACGACCGTGTACGTTCCTTTCCCCTGCCTTCAGTGCCTGACTGACTAAAGTGAGCATGGCTAGTGCATAGGGATACTGAGTCTCAGTACAGGCATGCCCAGGCCCACCCTACAGTACATGATGCAACCTTGTAAAAGTAGATTTAGATTGTAGATTTGAGATAGTAAAGAAAAGATGGTGAATAAATGACTTTAACTTCACTTCTCCATTTCATCATATCAGTAATTGTATGTGTAGCAATAGCATTACATTATTGTAGCCAAGAATGGAAGGAAAAAAAACCATCTGGCTCTACTGTAAGGGCTTCCTTTTTTAATTTCAGGGAATAAATAAAATATATTATATGAACCTTTGCTTTGCTTTCAAAAGAGTCAATTCTAGTTTCTCCTAAAATTGGTATGTAAACCAATCTCTCGTGTAACACGGTCAGAGAGATTATAAAATACAATATAATCTGATGGTGCACATCCTCTCCTTTGATAAATCATATCATCTTGGAACTGTAAACGCCGAGTCTCTTTTACCTTTTGGGGTTGCTTATGATACTATAATTTTAATCCTACAAACTAGTTTACTACAACGTGGTCAATTCTTACCCAAAGTAGGTACCTACGTATATGTAGTACCTATGTACGTACAGACAGAAATTATGTACTCTCTGCTATATCTAACTTTAAGTGTCAATCCAGTAAAACTAAACGAAGGACAGACCGCCAACCTTCCCGACATCAAAGTGAAGCTAATTCAATTAAAACATGGTGAAAAAACCGAAAAAATTTTGATTGTGAAATCAACGTACAGAAGTACAGACAAAGAATGTAAAAAAAGAAGGAAAAATGTATGATGAAAGATATCAACTTAGTTTTGATTTTTTGATGGCCTTGTCATTGAATTCAAAATGCGTAATATCTATTCGTGCTGTACACGTTTGATTCCGTGCAATGATATCGAGACTGTTTTACTTTTCAATTCCATACTTGAACAGTATTGCAGTATCTTATATTTTTCTTGTGAGAACCAAGGTATTAAATATTTTTTTTTTAAAAAAAGCCTCTATCTTTCAAAGATAATAGTGTATTAACTTGCATCATCACTAAATGCTATCTGTAGACTAGTTTTCTAGGCAGACAGAGCCAGTATAGCAAAGTATTTTCATACACGCTTGTGTTATTTGTTTTCACCAGACAGAACATTGAGCATTGCATTAGTCTGTCTCGAGCGCATGTATATACATACATATAATATAATTTTTTTTTGGTTTTGGTACAATAATATGTCGTTCATGAGCCTTATATATGCTGTCAGGAGGCAATTAGAAAAATAATTATAATACAGTCCTGTATAGGAATTCGCGTGCAGAGACGCCAGGGAAAGCATGTCTTGTAATGTTCGTCCAAATACCATTTCACTCGTACATTTTTTTCCTTCTTCTGTTGTTGGTTTGAACGTGTGACTCAAAAATATGATTTTGAATGTGCGTGTTTTAGATTCGTTTTTCGAATATTTTGTTTTTGTCTGGGTTTTGGGATGTTGATGCCAATCAAGGATCTAGCAATAGTCTTCAGATTTTTTTTGTGGGTGGGAAACACAAATTTTGAGTTGAAATGTGTATGTACTTTTGTACTTTGACCGGTTTGTGTCTCAATTCTTTTATCTGTGGTCCAGTCGTGTCGTGTCGTGACACAGCTCATTTGTGTGTGTCCACTAAAAAAAATAATAAATGTTTTTTTTAGATTCTTGGGTACTAGATGCATACTAAATGGAAGTTGGTTGACTTTGGCTTCCCTATAGGCTGCTATTGCTTATATATATTACTATACTAAATGGATTGCTAAAAATAGTTTCTATTTACTTGCTGTCCCTTCTAACCTTCCAGTATAGGCAGCCATGCTATACCCATGTTGATTTTTGCAACTACTATTATAGATTTCTGTATCTCAACTATCAACTTCCTTCAAATTAAATGCGATTTACATGCACACGTACAGAATCAAAATTGGTTATGAAAAAGCATCCCAGTTCAAAAACTGTCTAAAGAAAAGAAGCACTTCACTTCCAATTCCAGTGCCTTTCACTGATGATATCAATTGACAGAAACAAAAAGAAAACATGTGTGCCTGGAAGGAATCCCGTTATTCCAACGGTAAACAAATTATGACTGTATACAGATACAGATAAGATTTTATATTTAGATTATTTTAATTGCATAGAAAACCAACGTAGCCGCAGTATAGGCAATGCAATGTACAGTAATAGATCAATGCATCTATAAAATCCATAAACTTATGTAGTTTCCCTTGCATTATTGCTTAGGTGGGCCCTCATCGCTACCGGGTAAAACCGGAGCATGTAAAAGAGCAATTAATTTTGATTTTTAGCATCCATTTGACCATTTGACTTTACATACAAGACCCTGTGTTACAACTACAACTGGGATAAAGGAGCTCCCTCCTCAACTGCCTATAAATTAATAGGTGACTCATAAATATAAGGAGCCCAGGAGTGAAGTGAAGAGAGGAGAATGGAACATGAGAAGAAGCGCTAATAATACATTGAAAACATTGGAAATCGCTGTTTAGGCACGCTGAAACTACTGAACATTTTGAAGACGAAGGCTCTTAAGTCCCAAGACACATGTACGGAGTGATTGTATCAGTCATTTTAAAACCCAGTAGTGACTCCTATACTGGAGTTGAAGTCAACATACGATAGTTTACCATAAAATATCTTCGGCTTTTCTGCTTCTGTTCTTCTTTTAGTACACTCATTACCATACAAATTACACATCTCTGACAAAGCCGTATTTGTTATAAATAATTTACAAAATAAACTACTACGTATGACTCAGTTCCAGTCTCCCAGTCATACTACGTACATAGTCTGTTGAAGTTGAAACACAGAAAGAGAGAGAGAGAGAGTATCAGCATTTCTCCATACCGATTCAAATACCTATGATTCATCCCACCCCTGCCCTGTACAAGATTAGTAGCTACATATTTAGGTACTTAGCATAAAAAATTACGCAGTACATTAACAGAGCAGCCTCGTTCTTGTTTCTCCATTTCAAATGCTAAAGGCGATTGTCAACCCTACTCTTAGGTGTTAGGACTAATCGTACGTAAAGTTAAGTGAAGGAGTTCATGTGCTACGGTCTGTCTGATCAACTGGGACTTCATCCCTTATTTATTATTATAATTATAATGCTATAGTCAATGGGATGAAGCTCGTCCATCCCAGATCAGAGCTACCATACAAACCAGGGCAGAAGAGACTGCAGAAACGGTAAGTTGAATTACTAGTCGAGCTTCGATCTGCAGCTACAAATGTATGTATCTGTCTCTCTCTCTCTCTCTTTCTCCGTAAATTTGTCTCACACATGATATACGGATATTTATTTATATACTTGAGAACTTGAGGGAGCTGACTGCGGAAGGAAACCTTCATCCATGGAATGATGGATGCCGGATTCGGCGGGGCTACCAAAAACAGTTACGTCAAATGCTATGTATGTATGTATGTATATGTACGTCCTCGTTCATCTTTGACTTATTTCATTGTTTGCTGGTTTGGTTCTTTGGTTGGTATCCTTACGTTTACATCGGCCCGTTGGTAGGTTGGTCCACTTCGACGTGGAAACACGTTATATAGTTCTACACCTTATTTTTTTATAATAGTATTTTAGGGATTCTGCCTCTGCTGGGCTCACTATTAGTGCATCGGTCCCGGTTCTACGTATTCTAGCTCATAATTCTATCCGTGATGTACATGTGTACCATGCAATGGGTGCTAGGGCTATATTTTACATATATACATAGTACTATGAAATCTCTCCCTGGTGCCATGGCATGGGATGGCAATGCATTGACTCCAAGTTTAACTTTTTATGGTAAAGGAAGTGAGTATAGAAGGAAGAACCTGTGCACTCTTTATTGTTCTATTGTAAGTAATGATTACTTGAGTTGAAGATAAATCAAGACGGCAGGAGCAGCGGGAGAGAGAGAAAGAGAGAGAGAGAGAGAGAGAGAATAGAGGCCCATAAAAATTTTATCAGATGTCTGCGCCGTTTGCATGTGATATTTTTCATTCGTGTTCCAATTATTTCCGTGCCGACACACCTTCTCTCTCCGAATAAAACATAAAACGGCGGATTTGAGTCTGCACCTCCTTGAACTCGTATATAAAAAATGATTCACTTCTTCTTCGTCGTCTTCTTCCCATTTCCCCACAAAAATTCTTTTGAAAATCTTCTAAAAATGGAACTACTAGGGCTCTCCCTTCAACAACTGATCCTCACAGCTTCGTCCTATTTCTAGCAGTCATTGTACTGTGAACGGTCTAATGGTGTCACAATGAGCCAATAAATACTAAATTCTACCTAAATAAATACCTAACAATATATTTAAATTCGTTTCGACAAACATACTTACATAACAAAAGGATTCACAGGTCTGCTTACATAATTACGGCGTCGGTATGCATTATTATTAGTACATGTATAGATAGTAGTATAGTATCACTTTTATTAGGTATATTGTTTGTAAATTCGTTTTATATACATGCCTAATGTGACGAGTACAATTAAAATAAAAAAAACACAGTTTTTGATCATCGGCGGCGGCTTGAGGAAAGGTCGAGCGGGTTGTAAATATAAATATAAACAAAATGCACACATTCTATTAGGCTCTGTGTTCTAGTGTACCTTTGTACCTAGTAGATTGTAGCTCCACGGAATTAGTAGTAGACTAGGAAGGATCTTTAAGAGTACGAGAGATAAAAAAATTGGGAGAAAAAAAAGATTTTAATGATGATATGCGTAATAAAAAAAAGCTTAGCTTTTTGGTTTAGTTTGGTTTGTGTATAGAGTATAATATTCGGCTTCCTTGATGAAGTTGGATCTACGGGATCCAGCTCAAAAACTTTCTTACTTTCCCTCAAATTATGATGATGATGGTGACGAAGAAGCGTCTTCTTTTTTTAGATTGTGCAATAGTCTTTTATTAATATTGCCCCCTCCATCTTTGTTTTATTTGTGTGCCTAGTATAAAGTATGAAAGGGGTGCTCATTACCCGCATCATCGCAACGTTGTAAGTTGATACCTGAAATGAGACAAGTGTAGGTATACTTATGTATAAGAAAAAAGTTAAGGTTTCAACTCTCGTTGACTTAAGTTCGACTTTGCTGGGCCTTAAAGGGTTATCAAATGATCATGATAATGAATTTACCCGCTAACAGTTTTCTGTTTCTTTTATTCCCCCTTTCCACCAAACAACATTTGTTCAGTCCTATTTTAATGCTTTATGCAGTTATAACCATGCATTTGTTTTGATTATATTGTCCTAATGAAATTTCTCGCTTCCATGTGATTTTCTATGATCATCAAGGAAAACGAGAGAGAGAGAGAGAGAGAGAGAGATGCGTACATAGAAGCGGCGTCCAGTCTTTATTAGACCTCTACTGCCTCTAACTCTGTACTCCATGTCTACTTCTAAATCTGAAATTCGTAATTCGAACAAGGGATTGATGCTCTTATAAGATTTGGAATAAATTTTACAGAATTTTATATTGTACTCAATTAAAGGTACACATAATTATGGAGGAAATCCCCCCCCAAACAGAAATCCCCAGCAAGAAAAAAAAACAAGTTTAGTGCTTGCATGAACAAGTTTACTTAACATTTTCAAAATTGAAATCAAATTACATGGCTGGCTGGCTATAGATCCCTATTACGGGTCCAAAAGCAAAGGTTTAAAAGTTCCAGCTAACAAACTAACAATGGGCATAGTATGGAGACAAAAATAGAAGAATCACTGTACTAATTTATCGTTAAAAAATAAAGGGTTGAAAAAAAAGAGTAAGTTGGGAGCAAATTAAGCGTAGGATTAGTTGAATCTTTTGAGCGAGTCTGCGTTTGTGTGTGTTTGTGCTTTTGTACATGGCTTCTACGTACATATATGTATGTATGTGCTCAAGATAAGATCCAAATTAGGGAAGTGAATTGTGAGACATGTGTTGTTGTGTTTAGAGACATAATTGGCAACAACTATCAAGTTGAATGGCCCTCAGATGAGAAGAAGGAGCGGCCCTCCACAGTGAGATAAGGAATTAGGTTGTATTTATTTCAGGGTTTCCATAAGTATGCATGGGTACCTAAGTAATGACAGGAGCTCTCTGCACTCATCTGTAAATTTGTGTATTTGTGGAGCTTTCCAAGTTAATTTCAAAAGTAGATGTGGACAGAGTCTACAAAGACGAGTCTGCAGCCCCAAATCCAACACAATCAAAGGAAGAAAGGAAGGAAGCCAGTGCACTATGTACATACCTACCTAGATGCAGAATGCATATTGATAGAAGGAGAGAGCCTCTCAAGGAGATTCCATCCAAACGACGTGTTACTCTTGGCTACTGAATTAACGGACTGTTCAATTGCACTTATTAGAAGGAGGTAGGCTGGAGAGGAAGAAGAGATTTAGATTTCTACTTTGTTACGAGCTTCTTCATCTCCTTCGTCTCCTTCGTCATGAGCTTGTACGGGTGTGCATAACTAAATTAGAAGATCGTATAATGAAATGTTTATGTTTATAAGAAGTTAAAGTATTATTTGTTGTAATTATTGTAGGTGGACTTGTTTCATCCTGTTGAGATGTGTATGACTTCTTTCCCCGTATAATATTTATTTCCACGGAGTCAGAACCAGAGAGCTCACCTACCTACAGTGCATACGAGAGTGTGAGGGAGAGAGAGAGAGAGAGCTGAGAATGAGCAAGAAAAAGATTGTGATGAATGTACGTGTGAGATCTGCAGGGGTCGGGAATACAGTAGCAGGAAGCCTTCACATAATATCGCGAAGCTAATGAGTTTGGATATACACGTTAGACAAGCTTATGTAATTAACATTGGCGAAATATGCAGAAAAAGTTGGAGTCGAGCCCCGAAGGCAGACGGCGCCATTCATTTGACCGTGCGGCTGGTAATTTCAGGTTCAATATAAAAATTGGTAGGTTGTAATTGTTGGGTCTGTTCTGTTGGATGTGAGTGCTTGCATTCACAACTCCAGCCAGCGGTGGATGCTCTCTCTCTCCTCTCTCTCTCTTCTCTCTCTCTCACTCACTCACTCTTTCTCGTCGTACTCTCGCACTGGCAGTCGTAGCCACATGTAATTACCCACCAAAGACCAAGACCAAACCAAAAAGACGAGAGCCAAGGCGACGAAGACGATCGACCCTTTTCCCAAAATCCAAGGGCCCAAAGGCCTTCTTCCTTCCTTCGTTCGTATAAAACTCTTCGGCGCGTACCTCCGTCCCCACCGAACGCACCCCCACACCACACCACACCACACATCAACAACATTAACATCTCAGCCTATCATCATATTATATGAACTTTATCCATCAAATGGGACATGAAAGTAAGGAACTTTTGGGAACTTTGGGACTTTTGGGAAGGAGGAAGCATTAGATAGTAAATAAGCCTGGCTCTTTTTCATCAGCAGTCATCATCATCGCCGTCTCCATCGCCTTGCCATGAGCACACCATTGAATCAAAGTTATCATTACTACTACTACTCGGACGAGGATGATCTTAGACTCTGTCTGCCTTTGCGTCTGTCTGCGTCTGCACATAAATAGTGTGTGTGTGCGTCTGTAAAGGTACCTATATGTATAATGGCAACTCACCGGCAACCTACAACACATTATAAAACACATTACTTGAGATCAAACGTCTCCAGAGGTCTTTTCCTTTCCCTTTTCGTCCCGGAGCCGAAGCTGCAGAGTCTCCACGTAACAGTCACGTTGACTTTTCCTCCACAGAATCTCTTTTCCTTAAATTATCCAAAGGGATTGACTCCGCCTTCGGCTATATAATCTCTCCTCTACTCTACGCACACTACACACGGGATGATCGTAGACATCGTTAGACTCTAAAATAATCGCTCACCCGCCTCGATTTACCCACCGTTAGTTAGGATTAGGAATCAAGGGGATGTAATGTGATGTGGCGTAGCTTCTTCATACAACCGTCTCCGTCAAAACCACATTGCCTCCACTTTAATGATAATATTTCCGTTTTTAGGTCTCAAATCATCATCAATAATCATTCGAGTCTCAGCTCATCGTCAGTCCATAAGAATTGCTATAGGTAGGTACATACCTAAATGTGTAATGAGTGTGCGTAGCGATTATATTTGAACTCTTAACTGCCTCTCCTTATCTGGATCTGGAATCCGTTGCTCTTCTCTGGATTTCAATAAAAAAAAAGATGGGATTGAGTACAGTGTAGACAGATAGTGGTTTAATATTAGTACCATTGTAACGGAATGAGGAAGAAAGGAAGCACACACACACACAAAAGTAATCAATACGCAAAATTCTATATCCGTAACCTAACCTTCAAAAAACGGAATGACCGCAAAAACTCATCAAGTTGAGAGGTAGGTATTTAGGAGCTCAGCGGGGGGTGCTTTGCACAGGTAGCAATCGTGAAGAGAGAGAGAGAGAGAGAGGGAAAAAAAGAAAGAAATGCGGTAGCTTTGATTTGACGGACTGTTACTCTTATTACCGTAGACTGTCGACTGTGCTGTGCTGTGTAGAGAAGAGAGTAAGGTGGAAGCATATAGACACCTACAAACAATACTTTGCAAAAACAATATCTTCCTGTCAAGAAATCTATTGTTCTTATACCATAACAAATTAATTCACTTAAATTGACAGAGATAAATTACCAAGGATGTGTGTAGGATTCACAGGATTTCTTATCTTTAACAGCTTTTTTTAATGTTTCACTACAACACTTTTCCTTATCGTTGACGTATATGTATAATTAAATGTGAGCTACGTACAGCCGAAGCCAAAGTCAGCGTGCATATTATATCAGTGCAGTAGTGGTGTGAGGTGCTCCACAGAATCGGCAGTACTGCTATAACACAAGAGTGTCCATCCATCCATACATCTGCTGTACTCTGTTCTGCCCCACAGATAGACTGACTACCTATACTAATAATTGCACTCTTATTAGTTATTGCCATATAAAATGAAATCCTACGAGTTGGTGGCAAAAGAGAAAGCAAAAGTAGGGGTAAGATATGTAAGGTACCTACATAGAGGAATATATTTTACCTACATTAAGGCATCTATGTACACATGTATGAAAGCGTCAACAATGACAGCCGGTTTGCAGAACAGTTGCGTCTTTGTTGGCGTTTGCGGCTGGGCTACTGTTTCAAGTCTTGCTGGCTACTGTTTGCTGTACTGACACGATGAGAGCAACATTCAGGACGCTGGCTGGCACTGATGAGAGGTTGTACGTAGTAGTAGGTACTATATACAGCAAGATATATACCTAGGTAGGTATACACTCTATCAACTTGTGATTGCCAAGTGCCAATTGCCCACAACAAGTTAAGCAGGTGCCTGCCAGCCTCATAATAATCATCATAATAATAATGCTCTAATAAGTAGGAAATATTAAATAGATACATAAATAGTGTCTTGGAGCATTATCAATCAGAAAGCTGACACGGGGGAAGGACGGCAGTCATAATATTACGTACACAACTCCTTATCAGCAAAATACACATGCTTTACATATTATGTATGTACCTACATACTTAGTGCACACTCGTCTTACCCCTGCGACCAATTGTCCAATTACATTTTACAATAAATCAATGCAGAGTCTTCTAATGCTCCCCATTGATGACGGTCAGTGCTGGCTCATTGTCAGCAAGACAGTACCTAATTGTACGGGTAGTAAATAATTCAATATAGAATAACCAACAATGGAGTTGAATGGACATACACTTGACTGGCCATATAACGATACATATATAACGCTTATACTATAATAGCCAATTATTACACAAGTGTCCACCTAACTACAAATTTGAGATCACACTTTTCTCTACAGACGTTGGCATTTAGTGCCATATAATAGAATACTACAACAAAATTCCTTGGAAGTTGGGTGGGTACAAGGAGCCCAAGTATACAGTGTGTATACTTAAAGGTACGAAAATAAGGATAACAAAGTATTTGTGTTGACATGTGGTGGCTTTAACCGTAACACGGGCGATGATTACGCTGATGGTACGCGCCGCGAACATGGTTGGTTAGTAGGTACTCAAGTACATAGAAATTGCAAGGAGCTTTCCAAATATGACACCGTACGACTTGGATTTGAAAATAGCTTTGAAAGAAGGCAAAAATGAAAATAATGCTATTAAAAAATGGCTTAAAATATACTATTACTGTGTTCAAGCAAGGCTAAAATGAAATTACGGTTTGAAAAAAGAGCAAAATATGATACATACATCTTTCAAAAAAAGCTAAACATAAAATTACAGTTTCAAAAAAGTGCAAAATATGATATCTACACCTTTCAGAAAAGGCTAAAAGTGAAATACCTGAAATTACGGTTTCAAAAAAGCACAAAATGTAATGTCTACGTTTCAAAAAGATCATTTCAACGACGTCATTGTTGAAAAGTCCCTTACATGAGATCCATGGGGAAAAAATCATCCAGACTTGTTGTGTAGGGGGTGTATAGGTACATACCTATAACTATGTGTTTAGGGAGAGAGAGAGAGAGAAGTGAGTGGTGCTAGCGGTTCGTCAAGTCAACCAATACAAGACAAATTTGTCAATCAGTTAAAGCGGAAAATGGTCAATTTCATGGGTGATTCTAGTGAGTGAGTCAGCAAAAATGTTTTTTCGGATTTCTTCTTTCTCGCTCTCTTCACTCCTTCGTCCATTAAGTCGACTGCTCCTGCATACATGAATGAATGAATGAATGGTAGGTATGGCGTGAGAAGGCGCCAGAAATTGTGTCTCCACCAAATTATAGACTTGCGAGGAGTCGGTGCGTGCTTCGAATGAATGTCTCTCTCACTCGCTGCCTCATTCTCTCTCTCTCTCCACTCACTCACTTCTATCTCCATGTGTATTAATTTTGCTTCTCTTTCCAGCTCTGTTAACTTATGAAAAAATCTCTACATTTCATTTTATCCCAATGCTCCATTCCATTGTACTACATACTGTATTGCGTTACCAGCCCCAGCCCCAGTGCCAGTACCAACACCAGTACTAAGGCTCACAATCAGAACAGAAACACAACTATTTCAACTCCAACTCCGCTGTAAGACAAGGAGGTGGGTTTAGCAAGGACAGGTGTATACGTCTGCATAGGTAGGTATACATATACCAATCTGAGAAGCAAAGAAATGACGGAAAGAAAAATCACATAAGGGATCTCGTGAAGGAATCTCGTCGTGTTTTCATATTTCAAAGTTTTATATAGAATGGGTATTATGTATATTAAGGGACACCAAACATGACTTGTACAGGCACTTACAAGTCTCTGCCCTCAATGGCCCCCTTTTATCACTCAAACGTCGACTCTCAACAATGATTTAAATAACTTACTACATGCAACCTCTATACAGGTACTCACTCTACATACTCTGGAGCATTTGGCCCCATGTCCACGTCCGCATTAATGGAATGGTCTGCATTTTGTAATTATTATTATTGCTCTCTATGTGTTTGTAGCGTATGGATCCCAAAAATGTGGTACAGATAGAAAAGTTTTTGTACCAGTCTTGTTTCATACAAGTGCAATTCACAAAAATTCTTGTTTTTTTTTATTTCTTTCATTTTTTTCTCTCCTCATTTTTCGTGTTTTGTTTCTACAGATTCTCCAAAAGTAGTGTAGATACCTATATGTATGTACTTTAGGTACGGTACAGGCTGGGCTGGACTCATACCTACATATATGATTGCGTGCTACCGTGAGAGTATGTAGATGTGTATAGACTCTGAGCAAGTAGATTAGTAAAGACGGCACTATCTGTAAACCACCTCTAAATGATGTCACTCCCAACTACATGTTATATCCGTTCAAGTGAACAAGCTTGCGGCTTTAACTGCAGCAGCAGAGACTAGAACAAGCAACAGACTACACCAAAAATCAGCATCCCGTAAATCGCAGACAGTAAACTCAGTCAAATGCAAAGAATTCTTCTCACATGATTATAAAGTTGAGGAAACAACGTTTTGTAAGAGAGAGAGAGAGAGAGAGAGAGAGGAAAATAATACTAGACTAAACATAAAATCCGTACCTGTGCTGTGTCTTATGTTGTACCTAGAATTTTAAAAAGGGTTTGTACACATAGATTCTAGATATAGCTTCCCTATATCTCTGTACACGGACGGGTGTAAACATTTAAATTGGGAATCACATAAAACGGCAACTACTACACAGACACTTGCACATCCAGTAGTGTGAGTGTTACAAAAACAGAATCCTTAAACATAAAATGTTTTTTTTATCTGTACTACACAGCAGAGCAGAGCACAATATGTGTATATGTATGTTTATGTATATAAAGCAACCGCTACTACTATCTGTAAACTCTGGGTAAAAAAATGTTGACACGGAAGAATAAGTAAGATTTGAAGATAGCTACATGTGCTGGTGCACTTTTGTACTTACAACCCGTCATACAGAAATTAAGTAGTTACTACAGGAGCTCGTCGTCAGGAGAAGTCATTCATGCTAGTTGGTGCTGGTTTGGTGGTTAACGAAATAGTAAATATGTACTCAAACGTCAGTTTTTCCGTATCTTGGGATTCCGTGGAGGTTGCAGTAGCATCTACAATTGAAGGGAGAGGATACGCATCTAAAATAAAAAATGAATGTAGATAAAATCTACAGCTAAGACAGTATACTTACATACTATAAGTATGTACTGAGTTGGTGTGGAATGCTCAGAGACTCATAGTCAGAGAGTAAAAACAATGACAGAGACCGACCGACGGACGGACGGACGGATCGACAGAGATGCAATAGGAATAATAAGCGAGACAGCAGCAGCGGTAGTAATTTTTAGCTGAGGATGAGCAAAATGTCGCCATTTGCAAAGTCATACATTCACCGGCATCCCGGTGTCTACAGATGAACTGATCATGCTATGAAAAAAATCAGCTTCATTTAAACAGTCTGTTGAAAATTACCTTGGGGGCAGAGGAGATAATTTCTTATGCGGGACAAAATATAAAAATATGCTCCGTCTGTCCGTCTACAGAAAAAATTGTTGCTTGTTTCATATACCTATGCAGATTGTGCCTACACTCATTGGTAGCATTAGTAAGCGGCGGCTATGTCTATTTGCATGCTAATACCTGAGAGTATTAACTTCATTTACTGTCATTACAATGGATGTGTAGGCACACAACCCTCCATCCATCCACCATCCATACAAATACACACAATCAAAGGATACGGACGGCATTCTCTCTAAGCATCTTTCTTCTCCTAGTTTACCGAGTCTGTAAAACTTAATTCACATTATGATTATTTGTTTGTTTTTTTCCTTGTAGACTCCATTCTGCACACCAAGATTTATGGATACATGGACCTACTTACGCTTATTTATTATCTTGTTTTTTTTTGCTTGAATTTATTTAGATAAGTCTTTGAATGAACGATTAAAAGTTACTAAGACACATTATGATGGATCCTGTGCAGTGGTTGTATGTATGTACATCTTACGGATGTGATTGTGACATTGTGAATGTGAAATCGTCCTCTTCTTTTTAGTATTCTTTTGGTGGCTCACGTTGTTGTTGTTGATCGTCTCCTTGTTGGGCTATTCTAAGCTCTTTTACGCTCAACTACTGCTCAAGCTATGGAGTAAAGCTAGCTGAAAACTATAAACTTGACTCAAAAGCATGGTCTTGTTTGGGCTTGAAGGCGGTTTGCCAAACAAGATATAAAAAACGTGAGAATATTATTACGCTTTTGTACGAGTATGAGTAGTGAGGAGAAGACAGAGAGAGAGAGAGAGTAAAGATATATCTCCATTTTTTCCCTCTGTCTCTTTCTTACTTCATAAATGAAAGACTTGGACGGACAGACGAACAGAGAGGGCCAAATTTGACCATAATATTTATATATGGTGTCAAATTAGGGATGTATGGGCCCGACTTACTTACACTTGTACTCTATGGGCTATGCGGGCTACCCAGTTGCTACTACACACGTAGCGGCCTGTGAAGGTACGGATGACGGAGATTTTCCTCAATGAAGATGATGATAAATGAAGACCACCTGTTGAGGAGTAGCCGCTCTTTTGTCTCCCGATTTTCCCTGCAGAATTTTCCCAGGTCTCTCCTTCTGCGTCCTTTAGCTACACATTCATATACTGCCCTTCTATATTGAGTCATAATGCTATACAGTGCAGTGTAAGTACAGGCACTGTCAGCCAAGTAGTGTGTCTGTCTCTTCGCTCATATTTCCTATAAGCTGACTAGTGAGATCACGATCAGCTATTCTTTCTTAAACAGTTTCTAAACATGCATTGCTTTTTGCTCGGTGGAAAGTTGTGTGGAGAATGACAGAAAAGCTATTGTGTGATAGTCTTGAAGTCATCTGAGCTGACGCTACATTTGTCATCTTGTCAAGATTAGTGAGTCATGTCAACTGAAGCTACATGCGTATCTATGATAAATATTACACTTTTCAATCCTCGTATCATTTCAGTGTATGTGTTCATAGTGTTCATAGCATTGCATTGGAATACCATTGTGTGGTATATACAGACTCCGGCAGTGCAGACCCTCCCATGCCTTGCTTTCTATGGTGAGTAAACCTTTTCATGTGTATTCCGAAATTCCGAGAAATAAAGATACAGTTGAACTGTTTTATAAACCAAACAATAAGAGCTAATTTTCTTTTGCAAAACAGGAGGACAGAGTCTCCAGTAGCGGTGGAGATGGGAGATGGGACTCAACTAAAATTTGTTACATCTTCTGCTCAGTTGACACCACACTGCGGGAAATTTCACTGGCACGTTTCCGAATCATTCCCAACCAAGGCTAAGGTAGGTAGGTAGGCATTATGCGTAGGTATATACTATCTTGGTAGATAAGTAAAGGTTAAGGACGTCAAAGGAACTGTAGAATATATGTTGTTGCAAATATAGGAATCATAAGTAAACATCCATTCGCACGGTTTTGATAGATATATAAATATATATCGCGGGCGAAGAAGCATTGTGGCGTAAGTCCAATCCCCGCTTAAAAGTATTCTGATGCAAGTATAGCGCAGCGTCCCCTTAATGCCATGTAAGACCCAGCCTACAATAAGCAACTTTTTGCCTGTGTTTATAAATAGTGGAAATTCAGCTTTCGTACCATTTAAATTAGTAAAAATGGAGTTTGCAAGTTACAAAAACAGTAAAACCGAAAGGTACTTTTTAAAAAAGGTAAAAAAAAGTGTACAACCGCTATTTATACTTCTCAGCAATAGTAAAACTACTATTTGAGCTTTTTAAAAAATGCGTAAAACTGGTATAGGTATACACTTTTTATATCCACACAAATTAAAAGCTACTTGCTGGGACTTACGTAAAACGGATATAACCTTTTCCAAACGGCACTACATTTAGTTTTACATCGTTTTGAAAGTGGTAATTTTTAGTTTTGACATTTTTGAAAATGTTAATTTCTAGTTTTGACATTTTTGAAAATGTTAATTTCTAGTTTTGATCTTTTTAAAAATGTTAATTTCCGGTTTTCGCACTTTTTTAAAACGTTAATTTCCAGTTTTGACTATTCTGAAAATGTAGGATTTCAAGTATTGATCCTTTTGGAAAAGTTGGTTTGTAGAATAGCACTTTAAGAAAGCATTTTTTCCGTGGTTTCCCAGTTCCGAATAGGTTAACGAGACCCTGGACTTAGGTCACAGTACTTCTTCACCGACGATATACATAGACTAAGGCTATATCTACAACGTATTGCTGTATGATTTTGTCCACTAGAAAGCTCAGTGCTCACCAGTTGGGAAGGAATTGGGAGACAGCCGCGTGCCCCGCATCATCATTTGCCATCCTATTGTGCCAGATCCATCAACTGAAAGAAATCTCTACTCAACTGTGAACTTCCACTCTGAAAATCTAATCCTTGATGCTTCCTAGCTCAAAGTTGGGAGTATCAATAAATAGTTCCCAGCTCCAAAATGGTCGTCTCTAACGTGACAAGAGATACTATACCTATCTTATAGCCATACAACTACCCCATGACCCTGCTATACTTTTTCTTCACTCCACTTACTCTTTTCAGTTGAGTTTTCTTTTCAGATTTGTCCTGTGAAATCCGAATTCTTCGAAATCAACAGCTACAGCAGAGCGAAAACCATACGACATGCATACTAGTATATTCTGTCCTTCGGAAATTTGATTTATACTGTGGTAATCTGGTAATGCTATCTGTACTAATGCACTCATCCAATTCTCCTGATGTGCCTTTTCCTTTTTCTCCATCTCCAGTTTAAAAGTCAGTCCCTTCCAAGCACACACACACACACACACACACAAACTCCTCATTACAAAACAAATACTTATTGACAACATGATTATATTAAGCATTATAGTAGCGGGATCGGGAATGATTCTCGCTAAATCATACTAAAGAAATTAAGAGAGAAATTATTAGAGGGCAGAGACGAAGCCTCCAATGAAGACATACTGTAAACATCATAAATTGCAATTGGAACAAAAATCTAATGCTATGATTATGCTGCCCCTCTCCAGTTCAAAGAAGATGTCATAAATAATTCATGGAAATGTTTCGTAAAGGAAGTATAATCGCATGCTATGGGCTCAAGAGAGGGAGGATTGCTGCTATGGTATGGTATGGTATTGAGTAAATAATCGTAAAATATGTGAGCATTATGTAGATTGTTGGGTATTAACGAGTGTTCCTTGAGACGCCGAAAGTTTTATGCGATGTTCACGGAGGAGATGAAAATGAGTGCCGTTGCCATTGCAATATAATAGTGAAGGCATAGCCCTGCTCCTTCAATACTGCGTGTATTCGTATTGGGCTTATGTGCATATAGTTGCTAAAACTAAAGTTATGACCAAGGCTTCTCCGTCTCTGCTCTCCTATAGCTACAAGAACATAAATCTTCAAGTAATAAAAGGAATTTAGAAGAAAAAAAAACAACGTCATTTCCTTGCGGTTTTCCTTCCTTTTGTCCTATGGTCTGCTTCACTTGAAATTCGACTTGACTTTGACTTGATCGAGACTGACTAAAGGGTAGGCTTGTATTCAGAATACAGACTGTAGTGGCTCCACCAAACTCCTCTACAGGGTCTACGAGCATTTGACTCGGAATTCTTTATTGGGTGAAATCAACATGGCATCAACATAACATTATGATTACTATATACTATACTACTAGGACATGGCTATATAGACCCAGATATACTTACATACAAGATATAGCGATAGAGAATATGTGTGGAGGCTATGTCCAGATTGATGTCCTGTCAGCAATCTTTTATAGTCAGAGCTGTAATTATTACTACCTACATATGTTTTCCTAAATGACCATTCCTAGGACGTACGATGAACCGATGGGAGGTAGTAGTGGGGAGAAAGCATAGCTACATTTCTGTATAGTATACACCTATGTATACACAGTCCTGGTCCTATGCTATATCAATAGTAATTATAGCAGGGCATTAATACCTACCTAGTTTTGTTTATATGTATGCACATTGACTTTGCATGAATGCACACGAGTGAGTGAGTGAGTGAGTGAGTGTAGACGCGCCGTAGTTGGGAAATATCAGTATTATATTGATACTGATTATTCATATTAGCAGCTTTATAGCCTCGTATTTTTATTTTTACATTTATTGCACAACTACATGTTACCAGCTAATTCCAAGTCCATGATTTTAAAAACCGATGAAGCTGCTTAAACTCTTTTTATCTGTGCTGTCTACACTATGCTATTGTACATAACTACCGGCAGACACTTGCAAACAAAGTATACACAGGTATTTAACCTTTTCAAAACGGTATTGTAATCTAGTTTTACGTCTTTTAGAAAATAGTTGTTTTTGACCATTTTGAAGAAGTTATTTTCTTGTGTTGACCTTTTTGAAAATGACAATTTCCTATCCTATTTTGACCTTTTTGAAAGTGTTAAATCCTAGTATTGAATGTTTCTAAAAATGTTAATTTCTTGTTTCAGCCTTTTTGAAAGTGTTCATTACTAGTATTGAATGTTTTTGAAAATGTTAATTTCATGTTTTGGCCTTTCTGAAATGGTTAATTTCCTGTTTTTATAGTTTTGAAATTGTTAATCTGTAGACTAAACACACTTTTTTATATCGCACTATTTCCATGGCTTCTCAGTTTTGAATAGGTTAAATCGCCCAGCCTCTACATAGCTATAGGTAGGCATGCAAAGGCATCTTCAAACAATGTAGGAAGCTATTCACATGCTTATTTTGTCCAGTAAAAGTTGATACAAGAGTGGATACTTTTATTGCTATTAAATTGAGTTACAGTCTGTCTGACTGAAATGAGATGAAAGGAACCAGAAGTGTATCATAAACGTAGTAGTAAATAATATAGGCAATGCTGTTTAAATCAAGAGCAAATGAAAGAATATTTCCTTGCACTTGTTTTACGGTATGATTCAATCTTCTTAATATGGTGACATGGCGACGTGGAATCATAAAAAGATGGTTTGTTCCCTCATTAGGAGTAATTACAATGACATAATGCGAAAGGGATGAGGTATTACAATAATCCTTAATCCAGTGAACTACAGCAAAGATGCAAAGATTGCATTCAATGGGATTTCAATTCATTTGAAGAAATGTGTAAGAGGTTAAAAGTGCAATGTGTAGACGGGATTGCCGATTGGAGGTGAGAAAAGAAAGTTCAACGAGACAGCGGATTCTTGAGGACGGATAAGCATTACATAGATTTTTATTTACATTGATAGATAGATATAAATGTTGACGGTCTTTGAATTGAGCGACGACGGTACATAACTGCTAACTTACAATGTGCTTATTGTTCGTGTATGTATAACAGTTGAAAGAAGTATGCTAGTATAGCATTGTTGTTACACGTATTAGCCTCAGCCACACTAGTATCGATACATCATAAAGTTGACTATAATAAAGAAAAGTCATAAATATTATCAGATAATTTTATTACACAAGTTTCTATTATCATCATTCTGTACGATTTGCCATTGTACAGTAATTACCTCTTCAGATTTAGGGTTTGTAAACGCTTATAAAACAATGTTTCGCAGCAAAGCAAAGGCAAGTTTACAGCAAAGAGGTCTGTCTTTGCTTTTTGTACCCTTTTGGTATCCATAGTTCGTTTAGATTTTCTTCTGTGCCTTACTTTTAGCTTCAATCAAAGGTACGCTAAAATTTAGACTGAGTTCATTGTGGATTTGTAGAACAAATAATCGCTAATTATAATTAATCTGCTTTGGTATGAGCAATTCTTCATGTCACTTTTAATTATGATTAGAACACAACTTCATTCAATCAAAATTACATAATTTCGTCGTGCACTATATGTTTTATCTATCAATAAAGTTTTATATCCTTTGATTAGATAACTTTTAGTCGGATAAACCATTATCCATTTCCTTATAATCCTTTCTGGTGAAAGTTTGAAAGCTATCTCTTATGAAAAGCTTGTCTTTTGCTGTAATTCCAAATATTATTGTTGAAGGCACAATGCAATGTTTATTTGTATTCTTATCTTCATGTTTAACTATAACATCAAGGTGATACGCCAAACTGAATCAATGATTTCAAAAATTGAACAAAATGTAAAGTAGAATTGAATGAACCTAGTATGTAAGTAATAGTCGAGCTGTTCAAATTTTAAGTTATCGTTTGCGTTGGCAGCTTAATTTTCATAGGCTAACGTATTTAAGCGATTTTATGCTATTTTTTAAAATCAAAAAAACACAATTTCATTTGCGGTGGTTGTTTTACGGAGCCAATGCCTGTTTTAATTTTTCTTGCATCCAAAATTTGAAAGCACATCACCAGTGCAAGTCGCAGGTAATATTGTTTTCAATTTTTGAACCTTTGTCAATGTTTTTTTTTATACATTATTAACTTTTTTTAAACAACGTAGTAGTACTGTCAACAATAGTAATAATGAATAGGTGACTTGATTCACAGTCATCTTAAATCTTAAATGGGCGAGTTGATTTTTTCTAATTTTATCTCTACCCCGTGCTGAGGAAGCTTTCAACAGCTTCATTCTCAACCATTTTGTACATACAAAGGAATAAATAATCTTGTATTTGACACAAATAGTAAAACAAAGTCGTATGTAATAATTATTGTTATTGTTTATTGTTCTGAACGTGTGTAAATCTAACACCATTGTGCATACAGTAGATAAAACAAAATAAAGTGGAAAGCTGGGAATCATCTATTGATACTGATACTAATTTATTGTGGTAGGTCATGTCCAGGAAATATCCCTTCCAATCTTTTCTCATTCGCTCACAGTGTACATACAGTGTAAATAATAACGCATAATCCAGAACCAAGTTTCTACTATGTATTTCACAAAGTTGTATAATGTACCTACCTACATTGAGAGTTGTTGCATCTACACACGTCATAAAGATACAAGATGGATATTCTAATAATAAATTAGAAACTATAGGACATAGGATAGCAGGGTAGTTGGAGGTGCACTTGGACTTTTAAGAAAGTTTTAATGTGTAATAAATAAATGATAGTTTGATTCCACGTCCCTGTAGCTCTGTGTAGTACTTGATGTGGAAATCAACTCATGAGAAAATAAAATGGTCGAGGGTGAGTATTTTCTCACATGACCTCTGAGCTTCTGCTCTACGCTCCCTTTTGTACTCGAATCTCCCTTTTCAGTTTTATTTCACGTCATTATTGAACGCTGAACACATTGCGTACATAATTTATCCAACATTTCCTGCAAACACTAATAATTTAATACAATGCAGAACACAATATAATCCAGTGGAGAGTCCCATCACTGCACTGATTACAATCATCTTAAAAGCACACATAAACCTTTCATTCTTTTTTCAGTTTGAGCGTCTTAATTTGACTTCTTCGAGATAAACCTCAGTCTGGCATGCAGATAGGCGCCTTTTGCGACGTGAGACGTGCAACTTATTTTCACCAATAAATGACTTTAAATCCGTGACTGGCAATCAGATCAATATATTACATATCGTATCTTTCGGAAATCCTTCCTTGTAAGAAGCTTTTAGCTTGGCGTTACCTACTACAAAACTAGATGCAGAAATCATTCTGGGGTACCTATAGGTATGTGTATTCAAATTGAATCTCTAGTGCAAAAAGATGTGACGGATTGAGAAATACAGAATAACGGATTTGGATTTCTTAAAATGCTAATGCTATGTGAAGCAGAATGGAGCTGTAAAGTACATACGTGTAAAAAAGTGAAGCCAGAGGAAGCCAATGCTATCAGAGTGGAGATTTTATAAGAATACACGCACTCACGCTGCGGGAAGGACGGGATGATGATTCAGAGCAAAAATCAGAGAAGGCTAAGTGGCGTATTAGAGATATTTTTATGAAGAAGCTCTTAAGGGAAGTGATCGACTGCCTACACTTGGAAATTGTGTATACACATTAGGTAGTAGAAGTACATAGCAGCAGAATTCAGAGTACCATGATAGAAGCCAGAACCAGTAGCACCCAAAAATCCATTAAGGCTCAAAACTAAAAAGGAAACAAGGGCAAGGAGCCGTGCCGTAGACGTGAAATAAAATTAAAGGAAAAAGACCTGAAATGATAAAGAAGCTGTGGCTGTGTCCACGATTCCCGATAGGAGAGTGAATATAAAAAAAATGAATCCACTGGGTGTGCTATCTGTGATCGTTGGGTTGCTCATGAGCCGGTACCAGTGCCGGTTCTGTTCTTCTAATACACATCTTCCCTCCTATCGTCAATCCATCTACAAATTTCAGGTTGGAGTTCTTTTTCCTTTTTACACTAAATCGACTCATGTAGCTCTTAATGTGTCTCCTTGTGCGTACTACTACATACATCATTGTATTGGCTTTGGCTTTTATCTTCCTGTGCATTACTGGGAGGATTTATACTTGATTCCATTTCATCTGCATACCATTATCATATCATTATTATTATTATGCACACTACAATTTATTTGAGGAATTGCGGATGAACTTTCGTAGATATCTGTGTTCCTTGGCTTTTGTTTGCATAGGAGGCATATGGATATTATGTAGGTACCTACCTACCTACCTACCTACATGCATAATTAATTTACGCATATGTTGAAAATTATTAAAGAATGAATATTTCTCGTGGCTATACACATAGTACATATCTATTCTGAGCATTTGTGCGTTGGTGCTATGGGAGTCTCACCAGCAGTACTTTGTTCAGTTTTCTTGAATCTTTGTATAGACTGAAGACTTGAGTTTAATACAGAGAGTCAGAAAGAGTGGAAATCCGGGTGAACAATGGAATCTTCAAATTACAATACCATACCGAAAAATGATGGACAAAAAACCTTGTAGGACGGCGCATTTCCGTCGAGAACAATTGATCTCCAACCAAGTGTGGAAAATTTCCTCGGCAAAAAAGATTCTTCTCTGCTGGAAAAATTAAAATCTTCCACCGACCCAAAGATGAACAGGAACTCAGACTCAGAGCGACTGCAAGAGAGAGAGAGAGAGAAAGATAGAAGAAGCAGTACAATACAGAAGCAAGGGTAGAAGAGAAGTCAAGTCAATAGTTTTTTTTGCCTCTTTATTCTGTAATAATTCTACGTCTCTCTATGGACTACTATGGATAACTCGCTCATTCCTAAATTTGTCACACAACAACATAGACGCCGTACTCCTATTTGAACTACCTACTCTATAAAGACGGGGGCCGGCTACCGAATTACAGATATCATTTTCCAGCCACTTCAACCAGAAGCACATCAATAGAGCCGTAAAGTCAGATAAAATATAAAAATATCAAAACATTCTTTTTTGACCAAAATTGTATTGTTAGTTTGCATGAGTCTCAATTCTCAATTCTACAGATATGCATTAGAACTGTTGGGCTGTCGTGAGTTGAGCAAGTTTTGTAAATGGACATTGGACATTATATTTTTATATTTATTGGATCTCTATGCTACGCTACTACCTGTGTATTCTGGTAAATGTGCGAGATGCAAAATACAAAAAGCATGCAACATTATAGGTATGCTTGTGGCGATAGTGGACAGAAAAGTTGAATGAATCATCCGATACGATGCAGCAAGTAATGATTGGATGTTACTGTACATTGTATAAATGATATGAGGACGAGGACTGCACGAGGTGCAATAACACTATCAGTAATGCAAAAGGACGAAAGTACCATCTATCTTTACAACATCAGTTACGAGTCTATAATGTGCATGGAATGACAGCTAAAAGATTTTTGGTGTCATGGCACTATACGAGTGGAGTCAAAAATACAAAAATACTAAAAGGAAACTATAGCTAATAATACATGAACGTCCATTTTGAAGGTGGTTCCTGCAGTTGACCTCATCCTGTCCGTGACCCTTAAGTCACGATTGAGACACACCCAATTCAATACATTACTAGCATGGATCCACTCTCCTAATCCTATACCACGACCATACAGTCAAAAGGAGCATAAGCCAAACCAAAAAAAAACAACAAAATAACCCAAGTTCCACATTCAATACATATATCTCTCTCTCTGTCTGTGTCTGCATTCCGTATTGGCTCTCTCTCTCTCCTTCTCCTTCTCGCTTGCTCATCCTTCTTGTAGTGATGTTTAGTCCTCGTCGTCGCCAGAGAAAAAAGGAGAACATGAACACATAGAATAGATAGGCAGACAGACACAGACACACAGAACACACAAGCAAATGAAAACTTCTTCCACGGGGCATGCATGATATGTAACAAAATACCACCACGAACCAAGAACGAACCAGACCACGATGGACCGTGAGTCTCTCCGATTTATCTGGCTGTCTATGAGAATGAGCACCAGCAACTCATCCACTGAAATATATGTGTAGGTACATACCAAAGTGAATATCAGACTGCAGACCAGACCGACCTATCTCTAGTGCCATCACACAGTTTATCACAGACAGAGTCCAGCTCCAGCTTGAACTTTCCAGGGTTCCTCCATTTCTTTTTAGTTTTTATAGTTTAGTGAGTGTGATAGTGTGATGCAATGCTCCGTTACGACTGCCTATTATGACTGCAGGGAAATACCTCATGAATTGCACAATTTTATCGCCGCGTCTATCAGTTAGTAGGAGCCTCATAGCTCTGGCGATCAGTATACTTTTGTTGGTGTTGATGGACGTTCAAGTGTGATGGAATTACAGTGACTTCTTGTGAATGCAGAAATGTCCTCTTTTGCACTTTTTTGGAGCTTGAATTGTATGTTTTGCTTGTTTTAAAACCACACATTTTATGTGTTTTTACTTTTTGAAACTTGAATTTTAAATTTTGCTTCCTTGGAAACCGCGCATTTTATGTGTTTCTACTTTTTGAAACTTGATTTTTATGTTTTGCTTGTTTTAAAACCGCGCATTTTATGTTTTTGCTCTTTTTGAAACGTTACTATCATATTTAACCTTTTTGAAAGCTTTTTTTAGACTCAGAAGATGGTAAAACGTCATGATGGGAAGATCATTCGGTGCTCCGAGCCACATATCATAGAGCTCAGTGCAGTGCAGTGTAGTGCCCCGATGCAAAGGATATGAGAATGATAAAAATTAAATCCAGAATTAAAACTAACTGTCGCTTAAAAAGCAGCGCAGTGTACGTAGTGAATATGGATCATGATTACGTATGCTTATGAGTGATCCAAACAAGTGGGTTTGATTCTATTCAGAGGCAATTTTCTACTTAAGATTAGACCACACGCCTTCATGGGCTATTTGTCATGTGGATGGACCTATGCGAGACCGTTTGAAATAACAATGCCCAATTTAACTGCCTCCATCCATCCATCCCGGCTCCGGCTTAAATATGGGATGAGTGGAGGTGAGCACATGTGAAGATAATGAAGGAGGAACAAGGAAGTAGTTTAGCAGATACGGGAGACAAGGTACACTAAAATTGACCATTAAAAATTAAGGATCTAATCTGCACTTGTTTGCATGTGTATAGAATGCACCTGTCCCATGCACTCCTCACCATACGCAGATATTCCGTCCTCACTTGGACACCTTCCTTCCCCGCTGATCCGACTCTATTTACTACCAACGGTGATAGCTATATGTATATCTTCAACTGCAATGTACATAATGTATATACCTACTACTGTATAACAAGCCCTCATATTGTTAACGTCCCTACGTTAAAGACTGACGTGGATAAATTATCGCTTTTGTTGGCATTTTAAAAAGGACAAGGCTAATTTTAGTCGTTTAAACTGCCCCTTGCGGCATGATGAACCTAATCTGAATTTGTATCTGAACATTGGTACTCTATTAACATTGACTCATCCCATCATCTCAATCCTCCACACAACACCCAGCCACCAAGTGCACTTGAGGCTCATCACAATCATACTATCTGTAAACTAGACTTGTCCGCTCACTGCTCACTTCGATGATCCGTATGCACAGTAATAGGTAAGTCTACCTCAAAAAAAAGGTACGGGTGTACATCGTATACCTATTTTGTTCTATTCGACGTATGCACCTAAGTCCAGTTACGTATTTTAGTAGAAAAAAAATCTGAGCTAATGAAAAATCTTATTTCGATGGGCTGAGCCTCAAAGTGAAGTCAGCAGTATTATACATCACATTAGTATGGATGGCGTTGCCATGGAGTATTCATGTCATGTCTTCACTGCATATCTACTGCATTCGATAACAAGTAGATGATGCTCTATACACGCTGGATACATAAGACAGGCTATTGCATTGCTAAGGTACTAGGTACTTATTATTGGATCAAACATTGCCAATACTGATACATAGTCAGTGAGTCAGTCTCAGTCAGGACCGCATTTGAAGGCAAGTCAACCAGCGACCACTAGATATACATATAGCTACAGTGTATAGGGAGGGTACTAGTATAGGTATAGGCATATGACGTGCGAAGGAGGTTTGTAGTAGAAAAAAATGGAAGATACGTTAATATGTATATATTTAAATGAAGTGTACCTCTTCTGCCACAAGATACGAACAAGTAGGTGAGTGCAATCAATCAATCTGTTCCGAACCAGTTTTCCAAAGCCAACCAAAGCCTACCTGCTTAACTTACAAAAACATTTCATACTGCCCTATGTACAAGACAAGACTGTCCAAGAGAACTGAAGGTAAATTAATAGGTACTTCAGTCATGACTATGCTTGGACTCTTGGACATGCCTCTACCTATTTACACACTAACGCAGTTCATCAGAGAGAACCTCTCTCTCTCTCTCTCTCTCACTCACAAGACAGATGTATTGATGTAGGTTTTAATTCTCTACAGGTCCACTATGCTTATGATCTTTCTGTCTTGCCATAAGTTTTATCTGCACCGAAGTTCTGTGGATACGCCTTCCTAAAATTCAAAAATTCTCGTACCGGTGCATCTTCAAGTTTATATCGTCTCATTGGGGAAAAAAATATGAGCCTGGCTGATATTGCCTACGTAAATTTACAATTGCATGATTTGAATATAAAATGAATCAAAATGAAATGCGTGCATAATCAAAGGATAGAAGAAGAAGAAGTTGGGCTCATCATACTTATAGATAGATGTAGCAAGTTCATATACATAGACTTGGCAATGGCTTGTGGAGCTTCTAAAATGCACGCTTACATAATTATATATACATGGGTCCATCCAAGCATTGGATCGGTTTCATTAGTATGCGCATAAATACAGATAGATAAACAAGATAAGGAGTGCAAATTACTATTTTATGGGAAAAAAGATGTAAAGGGAAACTTTTACTTTCTTGAACGAGGCGATCGTCTCATTTACAGAAGCCGCAAAAATTATTCTTAGCTCTTTGACACATGGACTGGAAAGTAGAGAAATAGTTTCTGCATTTACATATGTATCAGTAGCAAAACCTCGGTCCATAAAATCGAGAAAGTTTGAGCCTAGCACTGTACGTATGTACATATTTTGTGTGGCTTTTGTCGGCTTTATGGACCCACAGAATGAAAGCAAAAGCGAAAATGTAATGTAAAATGGAAAGAGTTAATCCATTGTGGGCTCTATAATATGAGTTGTTTTGGCTCGTAAAGTTGTCATTTCCTTTACTTTTGTGGGTTAAATTAAATTTTGAAATTTATTTGAAAAGTACGAGAGGAAAGAGGGAGGGAAGTTTTTGTGTGTCTGCTGACACAACAAGTTGAGCATATAGATTTTCTCATGTTGTTCCGTCCGTTGGGGAGTTACTACAGAATACTACTACAAGTCCGTGAGTCCGTGCCAGTATCAGTATTTTGAAAATGTGTTCAAGTAAAGTGTGTCTAGCTTCGCGTATTGGCAGGTACCATCTATATAGATGTATAGATACATATAGAGTAAAAAGAGTGACGATGAAGATAGATAGGAATAGAGTATTTTATGTAGGTAAGTATCTCTGTATGTTAGTCTATATATCTATCCATCTACTATATCTGTCTGTACTTCCTTGGTTTGCTTGGCTTGGCTTGGCTTAGTTTGGTTTGGTTTGGGTTTGTTGTACGTGTAAAAGGAGAGTGGAGAATCTTCATGAATGTTGAAAAAGGACAAACGGAGAAGGTGACGCCCTCAAATTATAGACAGGTAGGGTTGGGAATTAAATTATTCATGGAGTTTATCAAGGTGTGGCTCGGAGCATCAATCGATATTCTCCTGAGTTTCCCCATTAAACTTTTACTTCAACCGAATTTTTCGGCTCCGAGTTCCTCACTCTATAATTTCTATCCAATTATATATATGTTCTCCCGATTCAAGTTTCCTTTTTCTACCCAATGGATCCGAATGTAGGATAAAATCAGTCTCTCACTCTCTTCAGCACTCTGTAGACTCCAGCCATGGCTCTCTCGCTCTGGCTCTCCAGCTTAAAGCTCTCACACTCTTTTCCTTATCATCCACTCTCTGCCTCTCTGACTCTGGCTCCAAGAGTTTCACGAAGGAAATACTGATCAACCAAAAGGTTTCTTTTTTTTGGTTTCCTCTCTCTTTCTGTAACTATACAGATTGAAGAAATTCGTTTTTTTCACTTGCCATCCCACACAAAAATAATTTTGAAATTTTTCACGTACTATTTCCAAGCTTTGAATCCTTCATAGATGTACACTGAGTGTGTAAGGGAACAAAATATTAAAAAAACATCGAAGATATTATAATGGTTTTTTTCTACAAAATACTAATGAATACGATCTTAACCCTAACACAACATAGCATGCCTTAAAAAATGAGTATAAAACCCCGTTTTAAGCGTAAAGCCATCATAGCAATGCAAAGGGGAAGAATGCTGTTATAGAATATCTTAAGTTTTTGGGTTTTAGATGCTAAGCTTTTAATTTCTGAGCACTATCTGGGTGTTCTATCTGTCTCCTTGATATTTCATATCGTCCTTTTAAAAGCCTTTCCCTCGCTCTTTCTTATGGGGATGAGTATGACTGGGCTATTAAAATGTGACAGGGGAATTTAGCAAGGAGTGTATAAAATTCACGAGAGAGTAAATCCGAGTGCTAAAATCCATAGCTGGTGCCCTTTTTATCTGTAGTGTGTGTAGAGTTGAGGTAGGGATCAGATAAGGAAGCTTTCTTCATTTGGGGAAGAGTCCCTAAGGCTGAGTTACTGCATAAATAATCATTACATTCTATTGAACATTTTGTAAGACAATATAGCAATTCTCGTGGGAATGATAAACATGAGTGATAAGATCTATCATCAGCAGCGTCCCTCCGTACGAAATAAATTAACGAAAGGAATATTATAATGTAGGTGTACGTAGGCTTTTGTGCAGTGCGGCCGAGTCAAAGTTGTTGTTCTTGGAGTGAGAAATCACTTTTCACCTTCAAAACGTGGTAAGTAAAAATCTGAAAAAAGTGTGCATGTGATGTGATGGAAAATAGGACATTTGTCTTTCCGATTGCGATTTCATGCATGAGACAGTCTGATGCTCGACGTTCACGTTCTTGGGAGTCAGACCATTGAAATAGCATAGCAGAAAGGCATAGCATGCCACATGAAGATGATTAGACTCGGAATGCATAGTTGGACACGCAATGTAGGACAACACGACTTCAAACTCTCCTTCACCCACCACACTCATCATGCTATCAGTATATACCTATATAGTATACATATATACATTAATATATATGTACATGCACGTAGTACCTTCCATTTCCACCGTATACCTACCTGACTCCTAGCAGTAGGGGGCCTACCAAATGTGACCTGTTCAAATTAGGAGTGAGATATGCCAGTCCCTAAAATAGGCCAAATGATCCATTTGCATGTTTTCAAGAAGACGGAAACATGACGTTGCTATGTATCTGAAAATTTCAGTATAACTCAACTTTGACGTTTCAAAACGGTCAAATTACAGCACTAGCGTTTCGGAAAGTGTAAAAATATCTTATTAGCTTTTCAAAACCGTGTAAAACGTCTTAGTAACGTGTCTAAAACTTGCTAAACACGGTATTAGCGTTTATAAAAAGATTAAAACACAGTATGAAGGTTTTCAAAAAGTGCAAAACTTGTTACATGCTTTCCAAAAATATGTAAAAGATGATAAGAGCGTTTCAAAAAAGTGCGAAACGTGATGTTAACGTTTCTAAAAACTGTAAAACATGCCATTTGGGTTCCCAAAAAGTGCTATGTGTGCTATTAGCTTTTTGGAAAGATGTGCAACATGGTATTAGCATACCCAAAAAAAGTGTAAAACATGGCATTTGCACACTTTCAAAAACTATTTTCGACTAGGTACGTCCTTATTGAAAGACCCCTAGTACTGTACTGTACGAGCACGTAGCCCCACTATGTACGTTCTACGTAATTCCACTGTAAATCATCATCTTCTTTGCTATCTCCCTTTCCTCATGAGAAGCCTTCTCAACGTAATATCTGTACTGGCACTGGCACTGGCTGGCCTAGAACTACGGGTAGAAGATTCCTTCAGCTTTTATCACACACACACACACATAGAAGAGACATAGCTTACACACTCGTACCAATGTAAAAAATGTTGTCATAAGAAAGAGAAGAATGAAGAAGATAATAAGCCATAAGCCATCCACTTCCACGAAAATGCTGCCTACATAGAGAGTAAGGGACTCACCTAGCACTCCCCACTGAATCTGAAGCATATCTAATGACGCAACGGCTACGGTAGCGTATCTTGTACTAATACGTCTCTTGGACTAATCTTCCCAAAGCCAATGAGCAAATTCAATGCAACGGAAATTCATACGGCAGTCATTCACATTTTTACAAAGTTATCCCGAAGCAACTAAGCAAACGTGCAACTAGCATATTATAAGTACATATTGACTTTATGCGTCTGTACCTACCTACCGCATGGAAACGCCCGCAGGTACTCACTCAAAGTGTATCAGAAATCAGAACAGAAGAAGAAGGAAAAAAAATTAACACCAACACACCAAAGTAGATAATTTTTGCTTACAATTAGTTAGCTTGTAAGTTCCATCCTTTGTTACGGTTACGGGTAAAAGTTATTAGCGGTGATCCGGTGCATTACGCAATGTAATTAAATTCAACGTTGCACAATGAAAAAGTAAAATTACCGAATTAGTCTCTATTGATGTGACACCACATCCGTTCAACTTGGACTAATTCAATACAGAAAGGTAATTCGTACTCATATTTCCAGATTCCTTGTGCAATCTTAAGCTACTAATCTACTACACACTACAGTCTACACATACTATTACCATCCGTGGGAATTTGGGTACTGTTTCAAGTGGTGACAAGCCTTCCTTCCTCGGATGTAAATAAAGCACACCTTGTCTGTTAACATGGTAACTTATTCCGTATTCAAGACCAGTTGTAAAATAATTACAATGTCTGTAGCATCTAATGCACAATAATTCCTAGGCTTAAAATAATTCATATTTAAATTAAATAGGTTAGCACAGTAGCATGCTACCATGGTTCGAGAACTCTGTCCAATGCAATGCTTATCCTATATTATGAGTAAGTATACACTATGCGTACTGCATGTCTGCTCGGTCTAAGAAACTAAAGGGACTGGGCTTCTAAACTGCGGCAAGTTAGTTGAATTAAATATGTTGTGTGCGGTTGGAGGAGCGGATAAATTAATATAATTTAATGTAATTTATACTGGTTTACTCAGCTGACTTGGAGAGTATCATCATAAATCAGCGGAAGATGGACTATCTCAAAGAAAGCTTAATTGTGGTGGTAGTCAAAGGCTGTGAAAATTTTCCAATTACTAAATTAGCAACTAGTTACACTTTTCAATGTAGAAATGTGATAATTCCTTTGACTAACTTTCTTACCACCACACAGAGACCTACCAGCAACTGTAGCAACCAGTACCAACCAGACAGGGGAAAAAATCATTTCAATGTGTGCTAGTCAAATTACATCACAAAATAATACTAAAATGAAATACCAGTCAAGGCTTCACAAGATAGGTAATCATTATTTGCTTCCTCTACATTTTAATAATGCACGCGTGCATGTCAACTTTTGCATTCCCAGTGAACTTGCTTTTTCCTTGCTGTTCTACACAGAATCGTTTCTTGTACAGACTTTACATCGACATGGTAATTTCCTTATACATACATAGGTAGTTTAATCTGTAATGCTATTCACCCTCAAATAATATCACTGCACTGATAATGCCCTTTTCCCTTTTGGTCAATTGGAATTGCTATGCCGGTAACGAAGTGACCCTAACAGTAACAATGGAGCCTCATACGTGGCTGCAGCTTATAGATCTCTAATTTTAAAATATCTCAAAGATACCGTGAATATTTTCAAAATGATGCTCATTCAAATGTCAAATGGAAATGGAGTGAAACGTAAAAGGTAAATACATATACATATAATATGATAACTTTATACACCGAGCACACGACCACGACTTTTCTCCTACCTTCCAATCAGTCCATCCATCCAGTCATGGTTGAAATCAACCTTTAACGCTTTACAAAATCCCGTGTAACCAATTCACTGAGGCATGAAACTCACCACAGATTCCGAATTTTGATGTTAGTCGTGATTCTGAGGGAAATGAAAGCATACCAATGCAAAGCAACTACTACGGGCTACTATAGTAGTACCTACTATACCAGTACACATCTATATATATATATATATATCTTCCTTATTCACATAGACTGAAATTGGGAGGTCAAAGTTGGATGTGAATTCAACCCTATCCACGTGGATACATAATAAGTTCATACTGAAATACCTATACCTATACAACTATACACAGTACTAGACCCTAGCATTGATTACACGAAGGCGACGGGCTGACTAGAGACTTACTACTTATTACGACCAGAGAACCAGGGCTAGTGTGCTGAAGCTAAAAAGCTAAAAAGCATGGAGACCAAGTTCAAGTCGAGACAGTCAGACATATTATAGTTTCATGGCATAATATGAGTAAAAAGTCAAAATGTAATGTATAGGTATAGGAAGTATACACACATATAGGCAGATAGACGGGATCTCAGTTTCCAAATCAGTACTACTGCTACAATACACTGACTTGACTTCAACTTCATACTGCAACTTTTCTTGTATATTTTTTTTATCAATTTCCCCATGACACGTACATACAGGCATAACGAACCTTATAGTCATAGCTATAGGTATATACTATGTATTACTTTGATGTGCTGGATTGGTTTGGTTTGGTTTGTTCTTGGTAGTACATAATATAAGAAGAAAGATAGAAAAAGAGCGAGAGTATGTATGTGGAGAGAGAGAAGAGAGAGAGAGAGAGAAGAAAAAAAACTAAAAAATTCAATTGAATATCATGAGATCTCGGGGAGTAATTATCATTAGAACACAAACACATTTCATGATACGAGGAGTGATAGAAAGGCGCCTCGGTGACGGCCCTGGCCAACAAACTTTTTTATCCCAACTTCAAACTTTGAGTGGATTGGCTCGAAGCCGACTCAACTAGTCCCGCCTTCATCCCCTCCTTTCACAGGAAAGCCCAACGACGCTCACACAATCCAAATGCCGACACATACTCCCTCACCACTACTCCCAGTCTCTCTCTCTCTCAGTCTCTGTAAAACACAATCTTTGGAACAATAGGCAAAAATATACATGTTATACATTCGCATCTATCACCACCACCACCAACAACACCACCACAGCACTGCACAAAACCCAACTTGGGATGAAAAATACAATTTTATTCTATAAATCCCATGTAATGCTCAAAGGCTTTGGCTTTTGCTTTAAAACGTGAAAACAGTCACGGTGCACACTCGTACATATGTACTTTCTGTAACTTTCTTCTGATTATTGCATTGTATCAGAATCGGAATGTGCTCCATACACTTATTGTCTGTACTCTGTACTGCAGAATATTAAAATGTAACTGAATTAAGCCGCATCCTATAATTAGCCATGAGAACGAACCCTTATTTTCAATGAGCATTTGGCTCGGAAATAGACAAGACAGTCATTTTTCCCCCTCTGGATCCCAATTGAAATATAAATTTTAATTCCCTCGAAAATCTCACGTATATGTACTATCTTCCTTCTCAGTTTTAAAAATAAATCTCCTATTCGTCAGATCCTTAACTATTAGGTAATTTATCTTTTATTTTATATATATGGGTACACTATCAAGAATCAAGGAGGAAGGTGCCGGCGTCAATTTTACAAGTTAAGACATTTTATACACTGGAAACAAGAGTATCTCGTAGCATCTAGGGACGAACAATAAATTATATTTAGAGCATATTTTTTTTATACGGATATAGATATACATGTACGAGGTAGGTACTAACAATAAGCATGCAGGCTTCTTCTTTCTATGTGTGACTTCGTGTGATTATCATTTCATTTGGAGTTTGGGACAGGATGTAGGTATGTATATTGCTATGGAAGTAGTGGCTACTAAAAATTAGCATAATAGAGATAGGCCCTCAAAAAATAAACATATCTCTGTGTAGGTGCCTAGTACTGTAGTATTGTAGTAGTGGTGTGTAAATGTTAAAAATACGCCATTGTTTTCTCTTTTTTAAAGGATTTTTATCAATCCACGCCATCCACGCTATACTTGTGGGCTCGCTAAAGTGTTGCATGATTTAGTTGTTACGTTATTTAATTTATTTACGACTCATGTGTAAAATTTATGCTCAGTCAAACATGCACACACACAAACTGACGCGACGATGGGGACGGTAGGGCAGGGGTTGAAAAGGTCCCCATTTACCACGGACACGGTCGTGTGCCACTATAACTATAGACTTATATATATACATATATACGAGCTACGAGAGAGCTCTAATGTGTATAGAATCGGCTGATAAACAAATTCATGGAATTGTCATCTTAATTACAACAAAGTATATTATGTAATGTGGGAATTTAAGAGTAAATTAAGATAATTAAAATACTGTTTTCACTCACAGAAAAAATAGATTACATTATTCTTTGATTAATTAGTGTAAATGAACTGAAGCGTGTAATTACTACCGCTATCGCTAAACTAGCAAAAAAAACAACCATTTTACACATTATATGTTATGCCTACATAATCAAGTGTGCGCAGGGCGCAGACACTCAGACACTGCGTATCCACGGATAGATTACCTTGACTTGACTGGAATGTATAATGCTGTCATGTTTATTGCTGTGCAAAGAAGCCACGAGCATACCTATCTAAATTCATATGGTTTTTTTTCACTTTTTACAACGTACCTTGCCTTACTGAACAGGATAGTTAGTATACATACAAATTGAATTCGAATTTCAATCGAACGAAAAACCAACATTTCATACACCATGTAAATAAATGTACTGATATTAAAATGTACTTTCTTCCCAAAATGAAACAATGTTTATTGAATAGTAATTGAATCGTAATTTTAAATTAAAATGATTTCTACTCCAATTTTGAAATCAATAAAAAAGTGCTTTATCTCGTCCGGTAAACATACTTACGCTACCAATATGTTACCTATTCTGTATAACATGGTATATTTCAATTCCATTCAATTTGTACTCAAATACCAATTGAAAAAAAATGGCCTAAATGACGTTTTCACGATGGCAATATGGACGAGAAAAAGTCTACCTTAAATGAAGATACAATTCAAAATCAACAAACTGTGTATACTCACAAATATTAAATTCAAAATATTCTGTACTAACTTTGCAATGGGAAAGGAAGCACGCAACGTTGAATGTGTGTAAATTGTTGTCGGAATTATCCATGTAGTTAAAATTATACATGGCTAACTGATTATTAATCCATTTGCACTCTCCCACCATGAAACGTTTGACCTTAGCATTTTAAATATTTAATGTCAATTCGTACAACCATAACTTAGCAATACCACCATCACTACTGCCACCAGCACATACATCATACATAATGTACAAGCTCTACATACTATCTACCTGTGCATTTACCTATGTATATAGGAACTTGCTCTATATATGTATTAATGCCTATCCCTTTGAAAGCTTCATGGGTGTACATCAATTCTTCTGAGGGCATTACGGACTCAGGCTGTGGAGACAGTAGGAATTGTTTGTATTGCATAATAAATGACTGCGTGTGTGTGTATGTGTTGCATGGGATGGCTCTATACATAGACATGTATACATAATAAATATATTCTTTACACAGCCAGTCCCATGCCACCATACAGAACAAGTCGACAGCAACCAGAATGTCTACGAATTATTCTTGACTTGCTTCGTACGGGCCATAATTTACGAACCCTTCAGTTTTCCGCTTATGCTACACAGAAGAAGTGCACCAGATAGCATCGTTTCTAATTTCTAGGGGTTCTATATCCTCTTTGTTTTGTAAAACTTGTCTCATCCAATACAATACACCAGAGCCATTCTATCAAACCGATACCAGTACCTATCAATCTATCAATTGAGTATCTGTACGAATATTATTGGTATACATTGCACGTTGCATAATGAATTGTGACTGTTGCTATTGTTTGCACTCCGCTCGTGGCGTGAACAAGCCCTGTCCCTTCTTTTCAATAAATTATAATAAACTTGAGAGACTGAATTAACTCTAAAAAATGTGACACATAGCATACGTCATACGTACAATGCAATGTCCCAGCCAAATAAAATGGAGGTACATTTTAAGCTACAGTACAGACAAAAAAATCTAGTCTTACTATAGTAAGATCAAATAAAACCTTCACATTTGTAGCAGATCCCAGCCGTCTCTTACCCCAATAACATTTTAAGTAAATTTATTCAAATGCTGATGATTCATTCAAATTTTAAAGGGCATTGTAGGTGAATTGTTTAACTTGAGATGACGTTCCAGGGGAACGGGGGAAGGCAGAGGAATGTGTACTGGCCTCCATTATAATTTTAAAGTACCTACTCAAGAATTCAAATGTAGAACTTGGAGCTCCGAGTGTGGGTGAGCGAGCTAGAGGAACAACTCAAAATCCAGGAATTCTTTGAAGGGAATTAACCGGAGAACAATTTTCAAAAGTTCAAATGTATATAGCTACAGATATGACACAGTTTTGGAGATAGTAGAGTTGTGAGGCAATAAATTAAGTATAAAATGTCAGTATTGTGTCTCATTTTCTACCATCTAAGTAACAACTATTGAGCAATTTATTGTAGTGCACTGATTGTGAGGCAGTGTCGGTCGGTTGGTTGGCCAAGTCGTGTATTTCGTTTATAAACGTAAAAACGATGAAAAGAAGGAATAATTTTTGAATCCCCATTGTTCAATTGAAAGTTGAAAATCAGCTCGTGTGTGGAACAATTACGTAACGCTGAGCTGTCAATAGACGGGAAAGTCTCATGTAGGGATGAAGTGACGATGTTGCTATTCATCTTTCTTTCTCTCTCTCTATTTAACTTTCGAACAATATTTTGATGACTGATAGTGTGACGCACGAGAACGATCACAGTTAACAGCAAAACAATTATTTGCAGCGGAGCAACTCACAGTGAATATGTAAACGGAACAGAATGTAGGTACGACGGTGGATGGTTGAGTGTGCTTTGGAGGTACGAGTGTATACTGAAGTATATATAGGAAGGCCTATGCATACCCATATAGTATGCATATAGATACAATATATTATGTATGCACGCACATTATATTACACAGGGTTATAGGCAGACGTGTACACGTGGTATATACGATATATATATATATATAGTGTAGGGTGGTGCAGGAGACGAGTGTAGTGTACTGTAGGGTGCAGAACGGAACGGAACGGAACAGTGTGCTTTACTTTGACTTTTATAGGGCCCTCCACGTGGCCGTGGCCAGAAGAATGGATGGTCTTTGGACCAGTTGGACAAGTTTTTGAGTGACAAGTATGGGAGGCGGGGGTGACATTGAGAAATATTTGAATATTTCTATATTTTTACAATTTTTGATAAAAATCTAAAAATTTCAAAGTTTGAAAAGTAAAATTTTGAGGAAAAAATGAGGAACAGGAGTGGAGCGATAGAGTGATGTGAACTGACTCAGGGCTCTGTCTTGACTGGAAGGGTGACTAATGGGACTTGGGCTCTTTTAACGTTTTGGGATAATGATTTAAAATTGCATATAATCATTTGGCCAATTTAAGCCTCATTTTCCTGCCAACCGGGTTATTAAATAGTCATTCTTTCCGTTATATTTATAACGCATGACCACATCCGAACTGAATGAAGGCAGCCAGCAACCAAGCTGCTGAGGCAAGGAACAACCATTACCTTGTATTTAGAGACGGATACAAGGAAGGAGAGAGAAAGAGAGAGAGAGAGAGAGAGAGAGAGAGAGCGAGGAATAGAAACAGAAAGAGTCGCCATTCGCATTCTGAGCATCAATACAATTTATATACAAGTTCCTATCCAAGAGTCTGTCTATCTAGCCAACCCCACCACCATCCCATTCTCCATGATAGAAGCCAATCTAACACTAATGCGTAGTTTGCTCAGAATGTACATTTGGATTTTCCACAGAATTACCGATATATTACAGATTAGCAGTCAACAAGGAACACATGTGTGTACAAGTACAGTGTCAGTCTATATGGGCAATCTACTGCCATGCTTTTACCGCATCAGGATGAACTACAGTGCCGTCAGTGTATGGAGAAGATTGTATAATAGCTGAAACGGTAATGATTCAAGAAGGGCCGATGTGTAAGCAATTGGAATTACACACATACCTAGTTTAGACACATACATAGAAGGTATATAGGTATTCTGAAACTTGAAACAGACGCTACCTTTTATAGCTACCATTGATAGTAGGTAGTAAAAGTACATATAGCAGGAGTTCCTTTACAAAAGATGGATAGATACGTACATATTCACTAACTACATGATGACCATGGCCATCGAACCAATTGTCCCATTACTCATTCCTTCTGAACTTCTAATTACCTAATTTCCCTCAAAATTGCTTCTCGCTCACCAGTTCTTCGCCATTAGACATCATGTACCACATAAATGCTCACATATACTTGTAGCCTCATTCTCTAGCAAATAGCGAACAGTGTTCCAAGCACATTTACCTTTTATATCACAACCACCATATCATCATCAGTATCACACATATACACCATCTCACTATCTCCACTATTAAAATCACCAGGTGTAGAAGAGCGCAATCTGGCCCGTACTACTATTCTAGATTTATCTATGTTACTAGTAATTTTGGTAGATATAATTATTTGATACTTATGATTACGTATGAGCACTTTTTAGATTACAATTTAAGATCCAGCAGCGTACATACATACATAAGTACGCACATTCTTTCTATTCAGATAGTAGCATTTATCTCTAGTGTATCCACTTTTACACTCTCGCTCTTACGGGATAACAAAGCTTGTTAGTCAAAGTAGCAGTCATCTCAATTATTTGTGAGCCTCCTATTCATTTGTCAGAGGTGTAAGTAATCGCGTAAGTGCCTTCCAAAAAACACTCTCTACACACATACCGTAAATATAGGTGAATACATACATGTAGTCAAGCACGGCTGGAGTATCTGATTTACTAAGTGTTCCTCACACAATAAAATTACCGCCGACTTTCCGTAAAATTCATGCTGATAATGACGGAAGAAATTGTACAATCATCCAGGGCAAACATATGTCTCCTTCTAATTGATCATACTCATTGAATGCGTAGTTACTGTACGGTGAATGCAGCTATGCACCTAAGGAAGTACCTATACACGTAAGGCCTTGCATCCCGACCTACCTCACCGTAATGATGATGATGACATGAAGCTACACTGTATACTATGTATGTCTTATGGCCCATATAGGAGGTAATGTGCATGTCTCCAGATAAGCCTAATAAGCTTCGCAATGACAATAATGAGCTCAAAGCCGACATTAGTACTCCATTAGGAATTTAACTGAGGGCTTAGGAAAGAACTTTCAAAGTTGTTAACTTCCAATTAAGTTTCATTGACTGTGAATGAACATGGTACACACTTTGCTATGCCTAGGACATGGCTATATATGCATGTAGATAGACGTGCGTGTGCACCCCACTCCTAATCCCAATCAAACTAAACCGTCTTTTAATTTTATGGTTTCTTCCTACAGAACAGAGCCGTCGAGTAGTTATGAATGAACTGAATGAATGATACTATAATCTGGCTTACAGGCACAGGTAGGTAGGTAGGTAGGTAGATACATAGGGAATTGCTTGGGACTGTCAGTATTTAGTGGATTTTATATTCGAACAATTTATTTATGAATGTCAATCATTTTAATTTGGTAATTACTACTAACAGAGAGAGGAGCGGGGTGCTATTGGCACGTGAACAGATTCGTGTAGGTGGTGGACTTGGACTGCTGTTGGAATACAGATTACAGATAGGCATACAAAAGGGAAGGTAGACAGATGGACGGAGATGTTTAGGTGGTAGGTATGTAGGTATGTGGATTCTTATTTTATGAGAGCCTTCCTTCTACTGATAGACTATATACAGTACAGTAGTAAGTGAGAGATCATTGAAACATTGAAAGCATTCCATTTCCATTCACAAGTTGCTGTTGTTGTTGCTATGTCGACTGTAGACACTGACAGGTTGTAAACAGAAATAGTAAATGCATGATGATGATTTCCAACCGGAAAGTAATCTACGGAGCCAAAGTAGATAATTGACCAGACAATCATCAATCATCAAAAGTGTATAGAGATACTTAAAGACCTCAAATGACTGTTGACTGTGTATACACAAGACACTTTAGCTAAATTGTCTAATGCTCTCCTCGCGCCCTTCGTTTCTTTCCGTGTGCTTTCTTTCACAGCTTAAAATTCAAAAGCCCACTAAAGGTTCAAAGGGGATTTCAACAGCTTTTCCACACCAAATTAATTTTAATCAGTCAACGTCTTTCCCAATTTTCATTAGAAGGCAAGCAAGCAAGGGTCAGAGTCAAAGTCAAAACATGGCATGGGCTAAAGATATTGAAATATTTAGTGTCCACTTATCGCATTAGCACCCCCAATTTTCTTTCATTTACACGGCTCTTAAATACAAATACAAATCCAAGTCTAGTCAAGAATCATGCAATGCTAAATGATTGCCCTTTAGCTCAAGTATTCTTTTTTTGCCTTCCTTTAAAATATTGTCCATTGACTTTACTACATTCCAGTTTTTATGAAAATCCCTGAAAGACCATCAAATTGGAAAGGATTATAAAATTAAGCATGCTTTAAATCTTTAAAAAATGCCAAATCTATTTTTACATAATGCATACATATATGCATATTAGCGATTTGACTACAAAGTAGGCAGACACAGAATTAAATATTGAAAAATGTTATTCAAATATGAGTGAGTACCTATGTATGTATGTATATGTATGTCAGTATTGAAGGCATGTGCTCAAATGACTGGTTCAGTTCATTCTTATTCAAGAATTGACCGTGTTGATTGTTGATTGTAATTGTTGATTGATTAAGACTGATCTGGTGAGACTCAAAGCGTGTAATCAGTCTGAGCGAGCAAAGGGGGGGAAAAAAGGTGCGAGGTAAATAACTTTATAATAAAAAGATGAAGAGAGAAAAGAGTAAGAGACACGGGATGGCTTCTTCTCTCTTATCTTCATTTTGTATTTGTGAGACTCTGTATAGGTAGGTACTTATAAGCAGTCAGAGTCCAAGACGGAGGGAAAGGTGTAATAGACAATTTTATGAGGTGATTGTTACATCTTGCCGAACAAGAATACTTAAGTCTCTTCCTACGCACCAACCACCACACACACACACACACACACACACATCCTTTAAAAACTGACGTGGACGTCTTAGTTTTTTTGTGTGTTGGTCCAAGTCTAAGAGCGGGTATTATACACGTGATAGGCATCTTTTCATTCTCTCACTCTATCTCTCTCTGTCCATTGCAATGCATCTGTGCATTGTATGAATTGGAAATGTAAATTCTACATACTACTTGTACCTGCAGTAGCTGGAAGTGGAAACGTTTACATGCTTTCCTTACACGTATCCTCTGGCACTATGATTGAATATCTGTGTATGTTGACATGTAGTGGATTGAATATGATTGTAATTATAATATTTAGTTGCTTTCTTCCTCGACGCTCATGTCTGCTATGTATCTCATTACTTGGGAACTAATAGGAGTCCACAATGTAATTGTAATGTATGCAAATGTAAGGGCACATAAATCTGTAATTGGTAAAGCAAAGTGTCGAATCCCGCCGTGAGGCTCCACTCTTTCCCACAATGTTTCGTCCCACTTATACATTATATTCTTTTTGATTCGCATCCACTCACAATCTCATAACGATGGAGCAAGCACACACACACACACAGTAAGACCTTTACTCCCTTCCACCCTACACTCGTTGGATGTAAAAGCACTATTTGCTGTATTATTATTATTAGTCTTATTTTGCACTCTGCGCTTGGAGATGCATACCTACTTGGACTGTTCTCGGAAACAAAGCATAAATATTATAGAGTGACGGGCAGAACCTGAGGAAATACTGTTTGGGGAAGTGCTAACGTAAACCCTATGGTTTACTACATGGTGAGGGCTATCTGTATCTGTTCTGCTAGTCGTGGGTTCTATATGCTTATCCATTTTGCCCATCTCCTCTCTTGTTGCACTGCACTGTGCATTAGAAGCTTATCTAATTACAGATTTCCAACCATTTACATGCCATTTTATTGTAAATCATAGCTCAGCCTTGTGTTCGGGTTAGAAGATCCCTTTGAATCCACGAATTATGAGCGACACCATCCACCATATTATCAGTTCAAGTAGTGCCCCATTCCCCTCTCCCACTAACATATAGGTATGCATCCTACAATCATACTACTCGATTCAAAGCATCATAGTTTTAAATATCAGGACGGTATACTGTACTTTGGCGTCTTCTCGTCGATTCCATCATTCTATCAGTTGTAGGATGGTTTGTATTTATAGGGAATCATGCATTTTGTGTGTATCAGTGCCTAAATGCCTCGTGGCTTGGATTATTCCCTCTTGCCAAAATTTGAAATCTCGACTTTTTAAAGCAAAACTTGGCATGTAAACATCATATAGCACAAATAAGTACTGACGCAAAGGTTTATGTACTCTATGTATAGATATGTATACATGCAAGGGTGTACCACTGCACTGTGTGGGTTGCACCTCATCTCTGCCGTCTGTGTGCCAGTACCGGTAAAAGTCTAAAATACGAATAACAAGGATTTAATAGACATATTATTCGAGACAGCATGTAAAACAAGACGAGAGCTCGTGTAAACTGTGTGTGTGTTTGTGTCTGTGATGTGAAAATATTAAGGACGTAATATATTCTTTACGGTTGATATGGGCAAATAGTAATTATAGACGTCTTTTGGGTCCGTCGGCGGTTCTCTTGTATTTTTTTTTCTTCTTCTTAATTTTAAAGGTTAGGAGGCAGGGCAAAAGTCCTTTTTTAGGTTAGTTTCCTGCTTTGTGGCGAAGCAATTAATTGCCTATCGACCGGGACAGGACAGTATTTAGTTTTAGTGAATGGGCAGAAAAAGAGCCTTGTTCGCTCTTTTGATGGCCGATGGGGGGGAATGAGATGCGGACCGTCGATAGATAGATACACTTACACATCCGATACATATTATTTCGTGTAACTCCAACACTCTCAAACACCAGCCAAAGAAGAAGAAGAAAAAAAAAAGAGCCAGCGTCTCTTGAATTGGGATCACTTTTGCCTCGCCTTTGTGAGGATACGAACGAGTACACAGGAATCGGTAGTTAGTTCAGGACAGTCTCTCACTAGTCAGACAGACAGACGAGCAGACAGTCCCGCGGTCCCGGAGAACCATAGTTTCCTTACAAAAGATAACTACGGACACACATTGAACTGGTGGTGGTGGTGGACGGGAAGAAAACGTCAATAATAATAACAATAATCATTTGGGTGACTTCCTTGAAAATTTTCGCGTTCAAAACTAAAAGTCTTCCCCCAGACTTTGGCCATAAAGTCCTATATAATTACTGGAGGCATCCTTCCCCGAGCATCATCTGTACTCTAAACTGTATGCTGTAGCTCACAGATAGGCAAAAGCACCTTACACATTTTTATACGATAAAAACAAGTACACGAAGCTTCAAAGATTATACCCACTCATTGCGCTCTCTGACCAACCATACATGTATATACATATGTAATAATGCCATTGTTACGGCTGATGCTGACAGTATAAATATAAGCTCTGCCACTGCAGCACATAGCTGGAGAGCGTGTCTGGCCCGCTACGTGTCTGTGGGTACCCGGACTGGAAGTTGACTGACTGACTCAAAGACCCGAGAAGGGAAGGACGGGATGGCGCCGAGGGAGCAGAGAGCAGAGAAGACGCAAAGTAGATCGTCTATCATTATAACTTGGAGGAAAACTACGGTCGTCGTAAATGTAAAGTGTAATGTATAGTATTTAAGGCCCGTTGAATGAGGACATGTAGAGAGACAGTGAAGCAGAACTGGAAAAGTGAGCCAGTCAAGGTAAGTTTCTCTCCATATATTCCCAGATAATATGGATCATATGGATAATATGGATATTATGGATATTTACGTGGAGTATGTGTGTAGTCTATGACTCTACGCCTTGTTCTTGTTCTCCTTCCCTGCGTCTCTGCTCCTTCTTCTTCACTTGCTTGGGAGAGAATGATGAGCCAACAAACGAGAGGAAAAAAAGAACATTCACATCCGAAAATATTTTTATTTCATATGAAGAGCCAATTAGGAGTAATCCGAGTCGAAAGCCAATTACCATTACTTTGGAGGGTGTGAAACGGGAGCTGACGACTCATTATCTCCCCATTTCGCAATCATTTATTCTCAACGTTCCTCTTCATTAACTCGGTGACAAATTTCACGTCTTCTTGGCAACCCAACTGACTCAGTTTCCATCTTCCCTCGAGTACACAGACACACACTCCTCCATCCTCGCCCTCTGCATCCCTACAGCATCTCTCTCTGTGTCTCTGTATCTATATGTCTGGCTCCGGCTCTACATGGATTTCCTTACTAGCTACGCTTTATTTAATGACAAAAATATAGAATGGAATGGCTACTTAGTACTACTGTACACCAACTATATGGAGATATATCGCTATGTGATAATATGATGTGAAGCATCCGTAAAATCCCGATCTCCCGATTCCGACAGGCTCCCAGTTCCATTTTCACACTTGGTCGGCACGAACCTCTTTAGTTAAATAAACTCATTTTTACAATCACCAACACTCTCTCTCTCTTTTCCTCCTTATTGTTTTCACGGACGCAATTTCTCCGCCACTTTTGACCCTTACACCCTTTGGACTTTCGAATTTTGATTTACAGTTGGATTTCATCACTTCTTTCTTGCTTCTCATAACATGTTGATTGTAATTAAGTGCGATACGCTGTAACATGTGAAAGCAGCCAAGGGAAGTGTAGAGATACAGCCTCTAGCAAGCATTACTGAATAAAAGTTGTAAGTCTAAAGTGAAGAGTTTGTTTAAAAGTTCCAGCTATTTGAAGGATTTTATTAATGGATAAAAAGTCGTGTGATTTCACCATTGAGAACATTCTCAAAAGTAATTGTAGTGGTGAGGAGCTTGAGGACAATGACGGAGTGAGCGTCGCATCCCCCTCCTTCACGGACGATGCGGACTCCACCATGGAGGGACACAATCCCGTTGATGAGGACCACCAAGAGGGTCAGTTGGAGTATTTTTTTTTAAATCTCTCCCGTAATAATAATTGTGATTCACTTGACGACAAAATATAGGTGTATCAGCATAAATACTGCTAGGCCACATATGTACCTACATAGGGTTACAATAGTAGGTATGTGAAGGAACTACGATCTAGAACGAAAACGTAAATTGGTTATGTACTGATAGTTGTTGTTAGCATGTGAGCTGATATTTTCTTGCATTTCAAATTCTTCAACGCCTTGTCAAAGTCATTATTATCATCCCCATCATCATCATCATCATCCTGCATGCCATTTGGTCTTTGCTTTTTGGAGGATATTTTTTTTTGTTTTCGAGTCAAAAGACAAATTATGGTTCGCTGATAGATAATCTGAGGTATCGACACACGCAGTCATCGCCTATTATCCATGCTACATAGCTCCACTAGTACACTTTACAGGATTTCTAACAATGCACGGATATTAGCAGGCTGCTTCCATTTTGAAACATTACTACTCACTGTCGACGTTTGCACTCTGACTGTTTGCATCTAATATTTGCTTGTAATAGCTTTTCTGGTTAATTTATGATTTAAATACATCTTATTTCTTTCGGAGGATTGATAAAACGATAGAAAGTGCCTTACTAACCGTTTATATACTCTACCGCTCAAAAATCAGAACCGACAGGAAAGAGATGAAGATAAAAGCGCCTTTACAGGTACATTTTGCATTCACCGAAAGAAAGAAAGAAAGAAAGAAAGAAGTGGCTGAAAACTAGTAAATAATAATAATAAAATGGTTAGACTACATGTTTAAAAACATAAACATCTTTTTTTCTTCTCCTTCATCAAATTGAACACGGAGTCAGTCAGTGTGTTGGAGGATTAACATTGGTAGATTGATAGTCCCACACTTACCCTGGTCTGACATCATGATGCTTAGTCTACCAATGCCAATACCAACACCAATACAATGTACATACACAATGTACTCTGTAGATGTATGTAATGTAGTGAATAAAAATGTGAATTTTTCTGTAAGATCGCGTCATGTCCTTCTTAATTCTAGCGTCCAAGTCAAGTCTAGACCCAGACTACCTAGTACCTTTCAAAAGATCCCATAAAAAATCCTGTTCTTTTAAATTTCATAAGAACATCAAAACACAACAACTACCCCACAAACAAGGAAAAAGATCTTGGAGCAGAAGCAAAGTCCAAGTTAAACATTACAGATGGATCGACAGACAGACGGACAGACGGACAGAGACTTAGAAAAAGACTGTGTACTAGTATCAGTCTGGACTATACATGTATATAATTGTATACAGTGCAGTGTGTGAAAGACAGAGAGAGAGAGAGAAGGAAGGTAAACCGCCACCGACCAACAAGTCAGTAACGACGTGGTTTATATCAAATCTTGAAACATGTCTTGATGACTACTTCTCAATTATCTCAATTTTCACAATGAAACCAACAATTATTTATGTTTTTATTCAATGGAAACCTGAAAGTTACCATTTCTGTCGGAAAGCTTGAAATCTATGCTTTCGCTTTTACAAAACGGATTGTTTTTTTGTTTTTTTTCTCCCTTCTTCTTCTGCTTCTTCGTCTTCGTCTTCGTCTCTCCTCGTCTCTTCTCTGCTTCTCCTCATTTCAAACATTGAAACGAAAAGCCTGGTAATTTTATATTTTTTTGAGACTTTTAAGCTTTTGACTTGTGAGCTGTGCTGATGTCTAATGCACACATATTATGACTATAGAACATGAAGAACAACAAGAAAGGAGCTAATTCATGCTTCAGTTTGTATTAAAGAATGTTTTTTTTATCAATAATTTACATTTACAGGGAAATATTCCATGATAGCCCATGTCCATGTTGTAGACTTTTCTATGATTTTTATCATATATTTCATTGCATGTGAGTTTCTTTAGAGCTTCGACTACAACTACAACGACTAAAACTATGCAAACTACAACTTTCTTACACGTAGACGTAGCCTTGATTTAGCAATTTTTAGATGCATATCAATCATCACACGGAAAATATTATATAAAAACAACAAAAATACGGCTCTGCCCCATGTTATCGAGTCTAGAACTTGGCAGCTCTGAAATCTGGATAAAATAAAAAAAAAAAGGCCTACGACTAAAACAACATTCACGCATTCAGCAATTTGACTTTTGTAGTCCAAGAAAGTAAAATAGTAGTAACTGCTGCTGCTGCTGGAGTAGTAACCTAAAAGTAGGTATTATTACTATTTATTATATAACGCCTATCTGAAATTTCAACCCTGGTTTTTACCCCACTGATTCATAGCTGAATGGAAGTTCATACGAAATACAAGGGATACGTGAAAAGATAAGGGCACACAGTCTGAACATTTAACGTGTAGGCACACTATGTATGATTTAAAGGCATTCATTGAACATACAAATGTGCTGCTATTACCCGTACAATAAAGGCATAATGTATTTAAAATTTTAAAAACTCAAGTCAGTCACCAGAACTAAATTAGAAAAATATGTGTAAAGAAAAGCCCAAGTTGATCACCGTCTCCGCGACACCCACATTTACGTACCTTTTCCGTCTCCACATTCAATGACCACAATATAGTAACAGCTTAGACAGACCGTGTCAACATAAATATTCCGAAACGCCTATTGTACACAAAATCTTTCACTTAAATGCAAATGCACCCAAAGTTGACTGCTACGCGGAGCTGTATGGGAAAGGAACAACTTCATTGGTGAAAATATAAACACAATAATTATTTCCATTTGCATCATCATTCCATCCGAGCCAATGGAACTAATAATAGAGGGAGTTTAAAAGAAAAAACTTGTCATTAAAATTCGACTCCTGCTTGCATATGGATGAATCTCTCCACCAGTAATTCCTTCATAATTAAATCATCAATATTTTTATTTTTATAAATGCTCGCTCATAAGCATAAGCATATGCAAAAAGCCAAGTCATTGTCTGAGGCTGTAAACTATGTATAAGTTTATTAGTAACTGTAAGTAATGTTCAACTGCTGAGCGGAGGATTTAGTTAGTGCAGAGCTAATTGCAAGGTTTCCATCTTGCTCTATATAATTACTACCATTAGGTTTTGCGGCAATGAAGCCATTATTTTCTAAGGACTATTGTTTCGTCTGCCCTGGGATCTTTTACTCTTCACTTGGACTTGACTGCATGCATTGCAAAATCAAAGCAAATCAAGTCCCACAATGTGTCGAGACTCGGAGCCATCAGTATATATGGCTCTGTATAGTGTATAGGAGTAATTACAGACTTTGAATTGTTTCAAAGTTAAATTTTTGAATACAAATACAGACTTAATACTTTGATTTGTATGGGCCATTCCATTTCACAGTTTGCATTAGTGAATAGTAAATACCTAGTAGGCTTATAGATTTAACATTGCAATATAGTACTAAATTATTGTTTAAAGTTTAAAGCTATGCTAATTTCTCTCAGGGAAGGGACTAAGCGTATAGGATATATCTTCAAAATTACACTCCAACACCATAATTTCCAGTATACAGTGGAATCGCTCTATAGTGACATCCTTTATAACGACATTCTCCCTATAGTGTCAGGATTGAAAACAAAAGTCGTGTATCTTTTCAATGTTAAATACCCCCCTCTATAATGACATCTCCCTATAACGACATAAAACATGCTTTCCCTAGAGGTATCATTATAGAGAGATTTCACTGTATACCAGTATGTGTTTGTGTTGGCTGGGTGCATTTGAAAACTGAGGACGGTAGTACTAAAAAGTCTGCCTACTTTTGTTAGTTCAGACTCAGAAGTGTTGGTGAGATACTGAGAATTATGTAAATTAATCCCTTGAGGAAAACTTGGCTGGTAATTTGAAGCGACCATAAGATAAGAGACCATATTTTAATTACATAGCTTTTAGTCTAATTAATTAAAATTAAATGCTTCCTTTCCAGTGTCCAAGCTAATAATAAGGCAGGGCGCATAGGAGACAGGGATCAGGCCAATTAGACAGTCGGCAATATATTTGGCTAATATGGAGTATCTAAATAGAAGCCACACAGTAGCCCCGCAAACTCTCCTCCAATGCAAGACTGAATTTACGAATTAGGAAGGAATTACGTACAGAAATGGAAAGTGCAAATACCTACCTAGGTTATGTAAGTGCCTGCATACTGTAATTACATGTTAATTGTGCACATTTAGAAATGATGTACATATAATTATAGACAAACTTTAAGTCAATATCCATAGGAGCCTGATACTGTCATTTTCCTTTGGATTGGGTAACCGATTTATTTCGAGGACCAACGTAAGGTTTATTGTGTTTAAATTCTTTTTTTTTTCTTCTGAAACTCAAAGTGATGGTAGAGTAATAATAATTGCCGTAATTTACAGAGTGTCAGCGTCAGCGGCAGTTCTGGATTGTAGGTAGGCAAATTACATGTCTACGTGGGGCTGGGGCTACGTGAGAAGTTTGTAGAAGAGGAAAAGGAGAGCTGAGACTGACGGTGATGGTAATCATCATTATGATTATGATATTCATGGTGGCTTGGACTCAAATGTGCCTACTGGTCCTATCAGTACACTGTAGTTGACTCCATCACTTCTTGTAGGTTAGGTTTCTGACTCTGAGTCTCAGGCTTAAAGCTTTATTTATATGCGAAAACCGTGTAAGTCACTATATATATGCCTCATACGCCCCCCAGTAGTATGTACTACTGGTCTTGGAAGGGGAATTTTTTTTATATAATCCGTTCATTATATTATTATTATATTTTTTCTTAACGCTCCCATCCCATATTAAATTGCAATGTGATAAAAATCCCATATCTACCGACACTGAAGACAGAGTGATTCTCACGTTTATTAGCATTCAACTCTTAATTGACTGATTACTTGATATAATTTTAAGCACGCGAGGAAACAGTCTACATACATACATACCTAGGTATGTAGGCACCTACCTACCTACCTACGTGCCTATATGTATGTACAGGCAGTTGGTATAGTTTCTACAAAGGTCCGTCTTACTAGGAATGTCCAGTTCAGCAGTTGAGTCCATTGCAACGCAAAACGGATTCCTATTTTTTTTCCCAAGTATTTACCTTCCTTCCTTCCTTCCAATTCCAACTTAAAAAACATTCCCTGTAAATCAAAATAATAATGGTATAATGCTTTCATATATACGCAAAGTCAAGGGCTGAATGGGAGCATGGTGCCTATAGTGTATATGCTGTTTAAAATATAGCCTGGCTTCCATTGTTTCATAGTTCTCATTCATACATTTTATGGTTTGTCACACAGTGTTACAATTCAATTTCAATGACAGCTTAACTATTATTTACGGTATGTAGGTAATAATCTAAACATAACATTATAATGTAAAACGATGCACTGACTGACTTCCCTACTATGCTATGTACTACGGCATGAGGTTGGTGTATGTATATAGTGAATAGTGTTGGCAGTTTATATTTGCATTTAACATGCGATGGAATTTCTGACTCTGTACTATAGTACTATAAAGCAAGGCAAGGGCAAGTCCCCTCTATATCTAGCCATGCAGACTGCAGTCTGCCGACTGCCGACCCAGGCATTTTTATATTAAAGATTTAGATTTTTAGCGAGACAAAATATTTTCATACTAAAATACCTAAAGGAATAGCGTGGTTTACTTCATAGTGGGAACTGTAGGTAAATAGGTAATAGAAAGATGTATGTTGGTATTAAATGGGGATCTATCAAAAATTTGCATGGATTTCCCAAGTCCTTCATTGAAATTTATCGTGAGTGAAATTTGTCATTGTCGTTTTATACGTTCTTTTTTTAAACTCTTAAATGGTAAAGTGTGTGGATTGTGGATCGGGAGGTACACATTAGACCTGAGTCTACTCTTTATGTAGTTAGTTGGTGATTTTAGTGATGGATTTTATGGTAAATTTCATGGTTGGTGAAACCACATATTGTACCAATAACGTAACCAAAAGTATTGGGCAATTTCTGTCAATAGGCTACCAATTTATTCGACAGGCTACATTTACCAACAACCGATACTATCTGTATATCAGGCTATGACTAGGCTGGATGCATAAAGCTAAAGAACGATGTAATCACTAAGCCTATCTAAGTTATATATATGTATTGATATGTATATAACTTAAAAAAACAGTTGAAAGCTGAAGCATCAAATTCAAACCATGAATATTTATTGATCCCAAACGTGTATACTTTTCTATTCCTACCTTAATAATGCATACCTAGGTACCTAGTATGTAAGGCTAGATTTCATAATCCAAACCGAAGAAACATTCAAAACCAACAATAACAGTAACCAACAATACAGAATACTGCTAGTCAAGATTGCGATTTTGTCATTTAAGAATGCCTTTAAACATTCTGTAATAAAAAATATGAAAATTCTTATGTATGTATATAGTGGCTCCTTAAATATATAGCCATAATTGCATGGTTAAGTATCTATATAGATAGAAAAGATACTAATTCCATGTTAAAAATAAAGTAGTGCCAGCGCCATTGACATTTGACATTAGACTTTAGGACTCTGGGGGTTTTTTGGATTTATAGCTTTCTACTGTTAGCATTGCTACTATACACTCACGATCAGTTCAGTCTCGATGGCGTATCGCTCTATAACCATGGCATGGCTGTGCGGAGCATTACTGCCCTGACAGCTTGTAATGAATGCTTAACTTAGGTCTCGAATAAAATCGGCAATTAAGTGTAATAAGTATCGCCGAAGGATTTTCGCCCATACAATGATAGATGTTCCTACAATGTGCGTTCACTGAAGCGTGTGCTAAAAGTTTGAAAATGATCTGTTCATTGGGAAATGGGTACTAATGATGTGTTTGCTGAAAATGAAAGATATTACACTCACATTTCTCCGCACAGAACAACATATCGAGCTTTTACGAGCGACTCTTTATGTGAATACGTGTAACGACGATCACATTTTATGCGCATACAATTGATAGTATTGCTCTTATTAACTCCTTAGTTTAACTAGAAAGCTATACTAACTCCGTTTAGGTACATACATACTAGGTCTGATATAGGTATATATATATATCTTACAGAATATGTAGGCACCACACAGATTTAATGGCAACGACGAAAAAAAATAAAAATGCTTCTTGATTGAAAACATGTGGGCCTTCAGCTGTGATTGGGTGTCTTGTGTGATGGCGGATAGGTACTTATATGCATATACTATAGAGGGCTTGATGCCTATAAGTACCTAAGTATTTGGTTTTGTGTAGAATAGTACATACCTCCCTAGATTTATGGTACTATGGAGGAGTTCACATGATACATGCTCATCGTAATGATTCATTTATCTGTGTATTTGTAGATGGTAAAGAGGAGCGGAAGAAGAGACCTCGAACAGCTTTTACAGCATCACAAGTGAAGGCATTAGAATCGGAATTTGAGAGAAATAAATATTTGTCAGTGGCGAAGAGATCGCAGTTGGCCAAGAGTTTAAAGTTGACGGAGACACAAGTGAGTCTAATTACACCGTGAGCAGTGAGAACGGGTAGGAAATTGGAGGAGACAGGCGAAATACATTCATTCATTTTACTATCTTCTCCTTCCACCAGCTCCCGAACTCACAGACACACTCACACCACTCCGAATCCTCAAGTCCTTCCCTGACTAAGCTCCTCATTTACCCGGAGTTATAGCGATACTTGTGGTGTCGGGTTAACTCCTTGTCCAACTCACGTACATACTTCCTCAATGCACTCCACTACCTCTAGAGATATTCTAGGGTTGGATTTCAAATGAATGATGTATGCTCGATGAAACGGTGTATTATATTGATTTGTCTCCCCCATTACTTTCCTACAAGTTACACTAATGCTCCCGTTTAAATAATGGCAAAATGTAACTCTTTTTGTGCACCTTCTTTTAAATGTGGAGATGATTGATTTTCTTTTGTATTTATATTATAATGTGGAGATAGATTCTTTACTATTATTCTGTCTTCATTGATTTCTGCGGCATGCATGGCAATTAGATAAGTAAATAAGGACTGCCATAGCTATGACGTGCTAGCATGGCTGCCTTCCTTCTGTACTTACTTGAAACATGATTGACTTTGACTGTGTCCACACAGATAAAAATCTGGTTCCAGAATCGACGAACAAAATGGAAGCGGAAATATACAAGTGAGTTGGAGATAGCGGCTCAGCAATACTACTCCGCCATGGGTCTCGTGTCACCGCGTCCAATGGTTCTGGGTGACAGACTCTGGCTCTTTCCAAATGGACCATTCGTCCCACAGCCACCGCCACCAACGCCACAGCAAGCTCATCACCCGGCCCTATCTCTCCCTTATCTTCACCAGAATAACTGTACTACTATCTCCTCGTCCACCAGCCATCATTAAAGTTTTGTTATCATAGTCAATAGACAGACTACGCGATCCTTACGTACGAATGCTCGAACTTACCAAGAGTTTCAACTCTTAAACTTTTAAATCATTGCTATGCTGCGTACAGACTACAGAGACTCTGTTATTTCCATTTTCTGCAACACTCCCTTCCATGCCTTCCTTGTCAAAGTCAAAGAAAAATGCATCTGGAGTCAATTATCTACACGGAAAATGTGCCTTCAAACTCACACTCCCGGGTTTTATTTTTTGTCCTTCTCTCATTTTAGCTTCCGATCTGTTTCATGTCACAAGATATTGTCTAGTTATCAATGAGCCGTTGTATCATTCTCACATTCTTGGTCTTCCTCCCTTTGATTCATACGAGATGCCAATGGTAGTAGCGTACAGTAAAAGACTTTTGCCAGTTTAGTGGCTGTGCAGTAGTGCAATGCAATGTAGTGCAACGTGTCGTCAGAGCCTTAAAAGTATATAGTCCATGACAAGGTGAATATTTAGAAAGAAATAACCGATCGAGCCATCCATTACATCACCTACCTAATACATAGATGGTGAAAGTTGGTCCTTTTGCACAAGAGACTCCTGAGCTGTGACTAAATACGTTGCATTGCATTGCATTGTATCCCAGTATATTTGAGCCGTAAAACTTTTGAATGGGGTTGCTATGGGTAGTGTAGGTAGTTAGGTAGGTAGGTTTATGGAAAGACATTCTTTGTAAGCCCTCAATACAGATATCCCATAAAACATTTTTATTTGGTTGTGGTTTGCAGAGAGTAAACACAATCTAAAATAAAGCTATTCTAGTAAGACAAGTAGGTATTCATATAGACGGTGCGATGCGATGGTGGTGTAACATAGTTACCATAAAAATAAAATTAAAGCTGTCAATGAAAATGAAATCTAACTTGTGAATAGAGGTGTTTTCTCTACGCCCGATTTCCCTCAGAATAGTACAGAGAGCATCTCACTTTGCAATCACAACCACCGAAACTCCCAATAAAACTACAATTCACAATCAGTTTACAAAGTCATGGTATATTGTACACACTTGAATTATAGCCAGGCATTCATTTGTAGGTATTTTATATACGTTGTTAGAATCATAATCATATAACTATAATACACGAGGATAATCAGAAACATCAGCGTCTGTGAGACTGCTATATACTCATTCTTAAATCCTTACAATAATAAAAAATAAATAAAAATGAAACTGTTGGCATTAGTCATTATGTAAAAATTGTCAATGAAAGTAATGAGGGATTTTATAGGGACTTTACTGATAACAAAAGTTAATAATAATTATTCTACTCGTCTGGGTAATTTTATTGAGATATATGAGATTCATAATAATAGTAATAATAATAATATACTACGCAAGTGTGTCGTAGCCTATAGAGTGTGTAGTTTAGTAGCTGCATGACATGAATATGCTCAAGTAGGCACTCTCAGATTCATCAGACTGACGAGAGACGAAAGGAGCCAGAGAGCCAAAGAGCCAGAACCAGAACCAGCAGAGAGTTGTCAGAGCCAGGATGTTGATGCTTAAAATCATGGTATTATTAATGTAAGGTACATATATAAAGTATGGAGTATTAAATGATTATGGTTTATATGCTATAGCTAGAGAGACATAGACATATGTAATGTACATATTATGTTTATATCTTCCGTATTGTTGGGAACACAGAATAATCTACAATGCCAAAAACGTAACAGTGCCTTAGTAATGTGCCAAATATACATAAATATACATAGACACACACACACGGTGAATTTAAAATTTCAATGATGCTCATAATAACTATTATTACCGGCCGTGGTGGTGGTGGTGTATGATAATAAGGAATGTTGTGTATAAACTAAAGCTTTCAATAAAACCAAACACTTTTTTATGTGTGGCATTTTTATTATTTTTTTTTATCCCTAATCATCAGTCATTCATTGTCATAATTATCCTGCACTTTTGAATGAACCGGATTTTTTTAATCACTTTCATTCTTTTTAGAGTCCATGCGTACCTACACAGGGATTTTGGATGGGTCCCCTCATAGTTTTCATTATGTTTCATTTTTATTCAATTGGGACATTTTTATTAACACGTGATTTGATTTTTTTTAAACAACATTAATTCGTGGAAGACACGTAAATCTGTCTCTAAATAGAAAAATAAGGTCGAATACCAACACTGACACCTCTCGCTTTACTTTTAAATAGTTTTTAGAAGGAAATACCGTGCAATCAAATGTGTTTTTCTCGAAATTATCGTGAACTCGAATATTTATTTACTATTTTTAAAAATTTACGCATCTTGATTTCACTAACAGCTTTCGCTAACAGTCCTTAGCCGTTTATTATTAGTGGTAAAGACTGCGAATCGTAGCAGCCATTTAAAGGCACATTCTCCATGCAGTACCTCACCAATATTCTTCGATTACTCATTTTTACATGTACGGTTAAAATTACGAAAAAAATTAAAAATTGGTCTTATTTTATTCTAATTACTTTAACATTATCCATCGTTAGAAGCAGTAACTTTTCTATACGACGGCACCCTAGAGGCTCAGCTGTTATTTCATTATTCACAATGTATAATCGTCGTTCAATTTTACGAGAACCTTCAAAGCACAATCATCTGTATCAAGTTCCTTCTCGTTAAGCTGCTGTCTTATGAAGCTGATAGATTTTAATCCTCTGTCACTTGATGTCAAATGAGTCAATATTTGGATTGAAAGGTTGAAAGCGACAAGAGCACTAGCCACTAAAATAAACCAATATATAATCTGTCTGACAAACGACGACAGAATTAGTCACTGCTATCGGTGCTATGTATGTATTCTACCGACAGAAAGGTTAATAAATGGAGGCGAGGACAGAAAAGGGACCTGCTGTACAAAAATAACATGTTTTAATCTTCTTAAGAACTCCAAAAATAACTGTATACTATAACTTCTTGTTTGTCCAGGAAAGCGGGTGGGGGTCACGAAAAATATGGTTTTAAAAAATATACTGTAATAGTTCAAATATAATTACAGTATACAATAATGTAAGCTTCAGTCAATGAAGTGTTTATCAGACACCCGTATTAGTCATACTATTTCGACTATTTGCTGTTACATATATGTATACTTCATTTTGTAGACCTCTTTCTTCAAGACTTATCAATATTTGTCTTTTTTATAGATCGTACTTTTGAATTGGTATCTTACAACGTAGAGTCGCTGTAACCTCCAGAGATTTTCTCCACATTTAAAATTAGAATGTTATTACACATTTGGTAGGTTTATTACACAAAAAGAAGTTTTCATTCTAATATTTTTCAGCCTCAACCCCTTAACATCATGATCTACATACTTACTTAGAGTACTAATTTAATTATTTAATTATAGTTGTAGTAGCTCATCGGCATTCCTATCTCCTTCTCCTTTATTCAGCTACAACTTGAATTTGATAGGAATAAATAAAACAAAATAATAACTATGATGACTGATGACTATAATGAGCATGAAATACTAGGGTATTAAAACGAGTAATAATGCTGACCAGAGTGTACGTGCAGAATCAATCGTTTCACGGCTTGACGCTCGTTCTTGTGTTGTTGAACATTCAAGGGGATTTACAGACACCACCATCTAGAGCACTGGTTCAGAAATCAGCGGATGTTGGCGAGTCACATATTACAAGTATAATTAGGTATACTATACTATACCGTGTACTTAAATGCAGATCATAGTTACTTTGACTTTCATTAGGATTTTTTTATTTTAAATAATTGTATAAATTAGCCATAAATCACTTTGTGTAGTTATAATCTCTGAATTATATCAACAACAAAAAATGAAGTAATACAAGTGACTAGCATATACTTTTAATAGTGTGAAGCAAGACGAAACTATCTTTTTACTTCAATTTGGTTTACTGGCGACTTGTATGCGAGGGGGCCCATCTACCGTCACAAATCAGACGCGTCGTCAAAAGCGATTTCGGCAACTTCCAGCGTGTGGTGCTGACGTATAGTTTTTGGTAACAAAATCTATTCCAGAAGTACTGCGTGCCTCATCCCCTTTGCCCCCCCCCCCATTCAACAATGGGAATATTATTTTAGGGTCAGCAAAATAAACAAAAGGGTGATTCTAGGGTACAGAAATAATAAATAGGGTGGTAGAGGTAGTGGGAAGGGCATGGAAGGCAAAATAGGACGGGTAACAATGCAGAAAAGAAAATAGGGAAATTGCAGGAAGGATTATTAAATGGATATTTTTGGTTTAATTTAAAATATGGATTTGCACTTAAATAGTGTAAGAAAGACTGGTTTTAGTTCTATTATTGTTAGACCTCGTATGTATGTACAATGCAATGACACGCTTTCCAACAACTAGACGTTGTTTGTCTCATCTATTCGTATTTTTTAATTCATTTCTTGAGTTGAAGATATCTTTGTTTTGTATTATTGTTATAATTTTATGGTTATTCATACAAAAAAGTTATAGGAATGTAAGTTCAAGTACTGTAATATGTAGTATACCTATTATCACTATTAGACTAATTATCATTAATGATCAGGGGTATGACAGGTGCCACGTCTAGTAGAACAATAATGAACAATAATATTATTTTTGTGCGTAAGAATTCATTTTTAAAAAAATGTTTACGATTCCATTTCGGAAAGGTTGATTTGCTCATAAATCCAATCCACAAATCGGGGGACAGAAGTAAAAACGGAATATGTAAAATGACTGCAGTGCAGAGCACGTTTGACTCGTCGATGATCAACTTTGGGACCAACGCTCACAATACCCTGTAAAAGAAGTAAAGCCAAAGCCAATATGTTGATATGTAAATATATATACATAGTTACCTATTCTGTTTTATGAAATTCAATTTATGTAGTGAGAAGTGAAACATCGCACCGTTTTTTTAATTTTCGAAACTTACGTAAAGATAGTATCTTTGAGCATTGAAGATAACTAAACCGCCTCCACTATCTCCAAAGCATACTCCAGTTCCTGCAATTTAGTTAACGTTGAATTATTCACTCACATTTTCACATAACACACATCGTCAGTTCAATAATTTGAAATTCACTGGATTTTATTGGTTTAGAGTTTAGACGAAGCTTACCATTTGTGTAGCCTGCACATATTTGATTGACAGACGGAATGAAGCTTACTCGTGAAATGCAGTCTTCAACTTTGATAATGGGAATGTTTGCAAACTTTAAACACTCGGATATCTTTTCCGACTCATCGATCCCGAATCCAACGACCTACAAAACAAAAGTAATAACCATCATAACTCAGAGTTCAACATGACGTGCATTAATAATTATTTCCACTTAATTTGAGTGTTTATCATAAAATGTAATCTTTATTTAATTTGCCTTTCCAATAGTTCCTGGCGAAGGATCCGCATTATCCTTTCCGGGTAAGCACGCCAACATTACGTCCGCTCCAAAAGTACTGGGTTTCACCAGTTGAAGAAGGGCTGTGGAGGAGTCAGTCATTAAATATTTACACATTTTTTATTAAACGTACAGATTATTAAACACTGCGCACTGTTCATACAATATCCCATTACATTACTTATAAGGGAAGGAATTGAATATCTTACCGATATCTGACTGATAATTATTGGTCGGGTCGTAGTGTGCATTCACTAGAATTTTCTTAACCTATTATATAAAAACAACGTACGATTAGACAGTCTATTACAGTATAGTAGTTAAAAACCGTCAAAACAATGTTGATATGCACATTCGTTAAAGTAATTCGTTAACTATTAGTGAAATCTGTTTGTATTTACGTCTAATTCTAATTGCAATTCGCAAGTCTTACTTGGAAAAGTTGAACGCTAGTATCATTTGCGAGCTTGTTGTAGTCACTACTGGATGGGGCTAATGCAACTTGAAAGATTTCAGGTAATCTGTTATTATCACCGTTCGGGTCAGTCACACAGTGAGCCGCCGTGACGACAAAGGATTGATGAATCAACGTCCCTCCACAAATGTACTCATATTTACTCTTACTTCTTCGAAAAATGGCAGCATGCCATGGGAACCTATCATTCGCATTGACCGTCTGACCGTTGACAATATACGCATTGCTCGTACCAACCGACATTCCGCAGTCTGTATCAGTAATTTAACAATTTGAATAGAGCATGCTTCGGTTGATTTAGTCTATTTAGTCTCTTAATGATTTAATTCGGTAATATTTTTTTAAATAATAGGTTACCCGGAACACATTCAAAGTATCTCTCTGGCTTCCACTTATTGTCCTCAAAGCACTTTTTGGTCAGTGTGCTCCCAGATGTTAATCCAGGCTTATAGAATCTTTTGCATTGATATTTTGCAATCGTTCCCACCGTCGGATTGGCTAAACAATCTTCGTCGACTTGTCCCGATGGGTTGGAGCATGTTAAAATTGTTCCCTGGAAGATTTATTAAACTTTTAAATGGACTGCCGATTACACTATTACGAGGGGCATGTGGGCACGCTTACCAAAACATAATTATTTTATTTTACCTCATCAACAAGAAGCTTGGAGCAGGTCCTGCTTGTCACAACGCTTGAAATCCGAGGTTCAATATCGGATTCTGTGGGGAAAACTTTTACGTCTAAAATAGATGAATTCTTTTCCGGGATTTTTGGTTTACTAGTAAAAGTTGTCTGGCTGGAGTCTGAGTTTTCAACATCATCTGTGTTTGCAGTTGTTGTGGGTGGTAAAGTTGGTTTGGGAGAGATTCTATTTGATCCTACCATCGGTGGCAATTCTTCAGTGGGTGCATCAGTTGAACTTTCTGAGAGCATCGCCGCATAAAATGGAATAGTGTTTTTCCTTTTAACGCCCTTGCACGTATTTGGGTCCTCATCACTTGCGTCGTAGCAGTCAGGATATCCGTCACAAACCTGTATAATTGTTGACGTATGTAATTATATTGTAAATGTCTCCCTTAATATGCATTTGGGATAAGTTTAATTCTGTTGTGTACTGCCATTGCCATTAGTTAGGTGAAGACTTAAGGAGAAGCTACGAACGGTATGAGTTTAAATGGGATAGACTAGTGTAGCTGTGAATAGTATGGCTTAATGGGATAGAGTAGTTACTAGGGAGTGACGTAGCTACTGCTAGTGGTCTGGCTATGTATTATGTGTGCTGGGGGTACTGCCAGTCATATGTAGGTACT